>JAJOOF010000885.1:0-36103 GCA_029582545.1 Solanum lignicaule
AGCCATTAGATTCACCAAGTTAACTTTCTCAAGTCATGGGCAAAATACTCGAACATAATAAATAAATCAAGTAAACAATATATATAGAGTATCAAGTTCGATATTTAAAGTTCCAAATGTCAAGAACGCTCATAACACAAATTTCCAAGAGATTCAATAACAAGGCTCGCCCAATATGTACATCATGTCTTCACACCAAGCACAAGCAAGTATCAAGAAGGGCTAACGCCCTGTATCAAGAAGGGTCAAAGCCCAATAATCAAGAGAACCAAGAACCATATTAAAAATGGCTTTCTAGTTCGTACTTAAAAATGGACAACTTCCATTCTTAAGACTGACTAAAAATCCAGAGTCAAGATGGCAGATGATCCGAATCAAGAGGCATGCCAATAGTGACAAAGTAACAGCCACAAGAAGGACAAGGTCCCAACAAGAGTGCCAATTGATCAAACAATCCGTACAAGTGGGCGAGTTACACAAGCGTCTTTAACGTCTTAAAGGATACCAACACGACAATGCAAAGTGACAAGAGGTAACCAAGGTACCAAGATCAACCTTCAGATATACCAGCAGTTAAAAGAGTGAAAATATAAGTTTATACACAAACCTCAGTGCTTTAGCAAAGAAACAGTCCAACACAACTTCAAGAGTTCAAACCGTAGACCAACCAATGTATCAAGGTCCTCAACTGGTTCACGAGTATATATAACCTTTAAAATACTATTAAATAGCTTCTTTAATCCCTAGCAGCTCAATAATATTGATGTAAAACAGGATTATCATCACAAGTAAGATTAGCCTGTACAAACACAACTATGCTCCCAAAACAGTGATTCTGGCCAGCCTAGTACCTCATGTCGCAACTTAGATTTGAAAAGGAAAACGGCAAAACTAGACTTTATAGCCTTCATGAAAGATGTAGATACATCTCTTAAGGTTGCAAAAAAACAAGAATCACCGCAAAATATACTTTGTACAACAAGATATAGTCAAAACACTAACAGTTGTCCATATAGGATTTGAAATTCCAGAATCTGGACAGAACTTGTCCTATGTTGCGTCCCATATTTGGAATCCATAACAGCTAAATCAGAGTTTAACATAAACATAAGAGTTGTCGGTCTACGAATTATCTTTCCAAATCATATTTATTCACTGTAAACTAAGTTCTAGAGCGAGAGATATGCATAAAATACCAAACACTATCCAGCTCAGAAACAGATTTTGTCACTTACCAACAAGAAGTGTGTGTTATTGAATTCCAGCCAAAAGGGCCAAGTTTTTCTTTTGTAATTTTGAAGAACAACTGATAAAAGAAGGCTCTAAGGTTTTTAGACTTGGAAAAAAATGAATTAACTCAAGGAGGTGAAAATATATATAGTCACACAAGTGATGTTTATCACTTGTACAGCTGTCTCCAAAAAAGGTTGCCCAAATAGTTGTGTGCTGCCCAAAATGCATACATATACACCTATATATATATCCCTCATCTCCTTTTAAAGTTATACATAATTCTAATTAGAATATTACGAAAATACCCTAATACAATACCTTAAATTACGATCACAATTTATGTTAAGCAAGTTAGCAATTATCACAACATTTGAAGTTCCCAAAATGAGACTAAAACATATTCTAGTAATTAAGCAACGGTAAATCAACATGCGATTCTTGGTTAGTATTTAGGGGTGTTACATTATGGGTCTCCTAACTCATCTTGTGCTAAAAGTTATGGTCGTTTGAAGTTTACCCAAAACTTAAAAGAACTTTACAAATGACTTGAATGAATTCTCTTTAGTTCTTTTTAGAACTCAAGGTGCTACATATAGTGACCTTAACACTTACGAAAATATAAATTTCTTGGTATAATCTTACTCACAATGAAGAATGGTTCGAGTCTTAGCTCAAATTTTTTTCGGGGTGTTACAATTTTAATACACAAAACTATCATGGAGGCACCTTTAGTAGCTATTAGGGATAAAAAGATAGGTGAAGTGTTATTCTACAAAAGATCTCATCCCCCTTTTAAGACCAATCATTTTTCAATTGATTCACAAAAACAAAATTCTACTAATGTGTTATCATCAAAGAACGAGCAAGTGACAACTAGTAATTTTGAAAATGCAGTGGCTACTGAACAAGTATCATTGAGTTTTGGCGATAACTATGGATTTCAAAAGAATCATCAACGCTTGGACTAAAAAGTGCCTTCTGCCAATAGTCAAAATCAAGTACGATCTAAGAGGTTGGGCGAATTGGGAATTACAACCGCCACACCTGAAATCTTTGAAGATATAAAGAGTTTAAGTCAAGATGTTTACAAGTTGTCTTCAACAGAAGATATGCTCAATCTGTTTGAACAACAAAAAAATTTTTGATTAGATTGTGGTAGCTAAGATCTAGAAATAATGAATTTAGTTTTAAATCATTCACATGGATTCAAAGTTTTTCTCTTATATATAGTCAAATTTTGACTGTTTGGATTTTACATGATTGTTGTTGTTGAATGGATATGTAAATGATTTAGCAAAAAAAATAATGATTATAAGGTTGAACCTATGAGATCTAATTTTATATCACATTTTTATTATTATTATTAACTAATTGCTTTTATTTTGAATTTGTTTATGAATGTACCACGCTCTATCTAAGGACGAATTTGAACATTATTTTTATTTTCTATGACAAAACAATTCTACATTCATATTATTTATATATATACACCCTTCAAACGTATTTAATAAAGTAGATGACCTTGATAAATGTTCCTAAAATAATTCTTATTAGAACAAACTTTCTACTATAGTAGAAGAATGAGATATTTAAAAGTGATATCAACATGTATGCTTAAAGGCATCATCTTCTGGTTTAAATGTAATTCAGACATGTTTTCATGCTAGATAAAAATTTGACGTGTCATTTATTGTAAAATAAAATTGAAGAGCCACTGCATGAATGTAGGTACATGTGGCCTCTATTTAGGAACTCTCCCTCATTAGCTCTGCTTTTCTTTTTTGGCTTTTCATTTCTATAATTGTTCTTTGCTTCTCAATTAGATTGTTGTTTGCTGAGATTGAGATTGTCTACAGAAACAGAGTAATCAAAATTAAGAAAAATCTATAGATTTCATTTCTCCAGTATTCAATGAAAGATTAGAGGTAATTGTGTTTGGAGGAAATCCGTGTATCATTCATCCTTGATAACTATTTTCATCATTGATAACCTTTTATTGAAATTTTCTGCTTTTATTTCGACTATATCAGTAATAGGTTATAGATTTTGCATTTATATTGTCTGGTTTTTGTTCCATCTCTTTAATTTGTTTATTTCTGCCTCTTCTTCCTTTTTTCTCACTGTGCCTTCTGATGTGTGCTTTAAATTTTCTTATTTTCCACTCTATAAATACCAAGTTCCAAACATTCAAGCAAATATGGACTGTCAATTAGAATATGGAGTTTATGGGTTAATTTACTTGAAAATACTTTTTCCTAAGGAAATAGATTTTCATAGCTATTCTGATTTTCCTACTTCTTATTTCGTCTGCTATTTGAGTCATTTGTAGTTTGTTGTCAATTTTTTTTAACTCAGTTTTTGTCTTTCTAAAAATTCAAGTCGGTTAAATTCAAGTTAACCAGATAGAGAAAATAAAGATAAGAACACAATTAAAGTTGTATCATCAAATAAGTTGTTGAGTTCTTTAAAACTTTTGAGGAAGTATACCTGTAATTATCAAAGCTATTTTCTCATTGCACTTGTTGATTTTACTAAAAGTTGGTCGAAAGATATTTGTCCGCTATTTACTTGACTATATGCACACAAGGGTGTAACCTTTTGGTTATAAATTAGTAAAAGCTAAATTTGTAGTTTAATTTGTCCATTCAAGAACAATAAGTTCATAACATTTCCTTGCATGCAAACATGTAAAGAGTACTCAAAATTACATAATATCTAGTCTGTAAAATATGCTGAGGAAAATTGGTTAAAGAAAGAACACGAATGAATAGTAATATTAAGTAGTATTAAAACATAGTCACTTTTGAAAAGTTATCTATTAACAACTAGCAAAGCAAGTCAGTATGCACAGCCCAACATAATTAATCACATAAATATACAATAATAAAAAAATATTTACCATCTATGAAAAGGTAATATTTCGAACTAAATATAGCGATTCTTTGAAATTAAAAAAATAGTTTAGTGAAAGTCTGCTATCTTCACATCTTTCTCTGCTATTTTTTCTCTTCCTTCTATTCTTCCTCTTCTTTAAAATTTTCATTTAAAGAACTATCTTCAAATCAGTTTTTACCCATATTTTACGATTTTAACCTAAAAATACGATGAGAAGAGAAAAACTAAAAATTTGTATAAAATCATATGCTCAAAGAGGAATTTCAAATTTCTAAATTTACAACAACAAGAGTTCACCATTGATGGTCATTATAAAGCTTCAAATTTTGAACTCATTATTTGAGTTTTACGAATTTGTGATTAGTTTGGATAGGTTATTGCTGCAAATAATTGAAAATATCGTTTGAAGTTTATATCTCAATTTTAAGAGGATTTGGTTTAATTTAGAATTGATTTTAGGAGAAATATTAGATTGAAGCTTGAAAAAAATAAAGATTATGGAACTGTATCGCAATTGTGTTAAAGTTGTATTAGATATGTTTCATAATTGTATTAAAATTATAAATAATACATTTATATTATATATTGCAAACTTCACTCCTTTTTTAAGTGATATCAACTAAAATAATTTAGGTAACACACTTGTAATACATATTGCAAACATCACTCTTTTTCTTAGTGATACAAATTAAAATTGTATTAAACTGTGTCGCAATTGTATTAAAGTTGTATTGGATATGTTTTATAATTGTATTAGAATTATGAATAATGCATTTATAATATATATTGCAAACTTCACCCCCTTTTTAGTGATATCAACTAAAATAACTTAGGTAACACAGTTGTAATACATATTGCAAACATCGCTCTTTTTCTTAGTGATACAAATAAAAAAAATTATAAGATACATGTAATACATGTTTTATTCATGAATTACACATTTTTAATACATATTGCACACTTCACTCCTTTCTTAGTGATACCAACAAGCATAATTTAGGTAGCACACTAATAATACATTTATATGACATGCACAATACATTTTTAATACATATTGCAACCATCACTCTTTTTTATTTTGGATACAAATTAAAATAATTTACAAGATACATATAATATAAATTTTATTCATGAACAATACATTTATAATTTGCAAACTTCACTTCTTAGTGATACCAACCAAATGATTTAGATAACACACTTATAATACATGCACACTACATTTTAATACATATTGCAAACATCACTCATGTTCTTAGTGATACAAATCAAAATAATTTATAAGTATTTTAGTTTTACGAATTTGTGATTAGTTTGGATAGGTTGTTACTGCAAATAATTGAAAATATCGTTTGAAGTTTATATCTCAATTTTAAGAGGGTTTGATTTAGTTGGAAATTGATTTTTAGGTGAAATATTAGATTGAAACTTGAAAAAGATAAATTTTATGGAACTATGTCGCAATTGTGTTAAAGTTGTATTAGTTATGTTTCATAATTGTACTAAAATTATGAATAATACATTTATAATATTTATTGCAAACTTCACTCCCTTTTTAGTGATATCAACTAAAATAATATAGGTAACACACTTGTAATACATATTGCAAACATCACTCTTTTTCTTAGTGATACAAATCAACATTGTATTAAATTGTGTCGCAATTGTATTAAAGTTGTATTGGATATGTTTCATTAATGTATTAAAATTATGAATAATACATTTATAATATATATTGCAAACTTCTCTCCCTTTTTAGGGATATCAACTAAAATAACTTAGGTAACACACTTGTAATACATATTGCAAACATCGCTCTTTTTCTTAGTGATACAAATAAAAAAAAATTATAAGACAAATGTAATACATGTTTTATTCATGAATTACACATTTTTAATACATATTGCACACTTCAATAATTTCTTAGTGATACCAACAAGAATAATTTAGATAGCACACTAATAATACATTTATAAGACATGCACAATACATATTTAATACATATTGCAACCATCACTCATTTTTTTGTGATACAAATTAAAATAATTTACATGATACATATAATATAAATTCTATTAGTGAACAATATATTTATAATTTGCAAACTTCACTTCTTACTAATACCAACAAAATGATTTAGGTAACACACTTATAATACATGCACACTACATTTTAATACATATTGCAAACATCACTCATGTTCTTAGTGATACAAATCAAAATAATTTATAAGACATATAATACATGTTTTATTCATGAATAATACAAGTTTAATTCAGTCTATAGATCATTCTCTTGTTTTTCGTTAGTTACGTTTTTCATTAATTTTTAATTCTTTCTTCTAATTCAACTTTAATATTGTGTAACACACTTTTAATGCAAATTTAATTCATTTTGCAGTTAATTGGTTGATTTGTTACTATTGAATTACTTGTTTAATACATTATTGATACAAGTTTAATTCACTCTATAGATCACTGTCTGATCTTTTATTAGTTACGTTTTTTATTCATGATTAATTCTCTCTTCTAATTCAACTTTAATATTTGTGTAATACACTTTTAATACAAGTTTAATTCATTTTGCAGTTTATTGGTTGATTAGTTACTATTATATTACTTATTTAATTCATTATTTGATACAAGTTTTAATCACTTTATAGATCATTGACTGATTTATATTAGTTACATTTTTTATTCATGCTTAATTATGTCTTCTAATTGTAACGGCCCGAGATGTAGTTAGTTTGGAGGAAAAAAATATTGGGGAAAAAAATTAGGCTACTGTCCTGCCAGAGCGGGATAGATGCCGCTAGGGTGGTGGCGCGCTCGCAGGGTAAGTCGCCGCCCGAGCGAGATAGGCGAAACAAAACTTAAATAATGCGAAGAATGATTTTCTCCTTGTTCCAAAAACACCAAGAAGATGCATAAATCACCCCTGAAACCCTCCAAAGGCTGCTCTCAGCTTGGAAAAGAAGGAGAAGTGAATTCTAATGCAGGGATGTCAATAGATTGTGGATTTCAGTCAAAAATCATCATCTCGTCATTCGAAAACCCGGATTGGAGCTATAACCCTACAACAAATGCTTGGTGCCCAGGTAGGCTAGGTTTTATTAATTGAGTAGTTATAAATATGTGCTCGTTGCGTAGTATATTCTTAATCAATAGTAGAATTCATGTGTAGGCCTTCGTGCACCGAATAAGGGATGATTATGCATGTGATTCTAGCTATTGTGTAGGATGTGTACCATAAGGGGAAAACCCCGCCCTGGGTATTAGGGTGTGGTAAGGGTTGAATTCCTATTGCGTGATATAAATTTGTTGATGGCTTCGTTATATGGATACATGTGTGGAATTGAGATGTATGAAGTAAGCCTAAGGAAAGACTAAAATTGTACAATTGCATGCCATGAGCCTAATACTTGATTGATTGTGTGATTATAAGTATGTTCGTTATGGATGTGATTGTGAATATGATTGCATGCATTGGATCGGATGCCATGTACCAACATAGTAACATGCATTGGATCGAATGCCACGTACCGGCATACTAAAATGCATTGGATCCGATGCCACGTACTAGCATACATACATACATTGGATCGGATGCCACGTACCGGCATATATGCATACATTGGACGGGTGTGGCGATCCGGGACACTAACTGTTTGAGTATGGCTCCTGTGAGAGGACCATCGACTTGTGATATATGTGTATTATTGGGAATATGGAATGATATATTGTTCCTGAATTAATACCTTTTATGGTATCCTAAATATATGATTACTCCGCTATGTTGAGTAAACTGTGCATTTGTCTCGTGTGTTGAATGATACTGGAAGAGTTGAGCCCAATTCGGAATGTGATACGGTAGGTGGGGACAAAGGGTTCAAGTGTTGCTATTGATTAGGTAGAGGGTTGGCCGTATTCTTAGAAGTTGAGAAGTGGGGGTAGTGTGCGTGAGGTAAATATATAGGTACATCCTACCTTGGGAAAGGGATTCGTGGTTAATTGTAAGGAAACCTTGACATAGTGAACTATGTGGTCAAGGGTTGAGTTGTGACATGGAAAAAGCAAGGGTATGTCGTGAGCGGTTAGTAGGAATACTGGTAGTTGTATTTGTGGACTCTACTATGAGTTAGAATGTTTAAGCTATGATCAAGAACCTAGTATGAAGGTTGACTAAGACGGAAGTTAGTAGTAAAGGTACTAGTGTAATTTGAGGTATACGGTAATGGTAAAGGTGGAGGAATGAATGGCTTACTTGCATGTTCCTTACTAGTTGACTTCTTATACTATGCGGTGGGCGTCGGGTTGACCGATGATGCCTACTAGTACGTGTGGTTTTGTACTGATACTACTCTTGCTATGCCTTTTTGGCATAGTCTGGATGCAGGGTCTGTGATGTTTCATTAGGTGAAGACGAAGAAAATCTCCAACAGCTTCTATATTTTCTTCTGCATGGTAGGAGTTGTGTCTTTACTATTTGTTATACCCTGTAATCTTAAAAGCCCTTGTGCCCTTTTAGACTAGATCCCTGGGGGTGTTAATTACTTTACAATTCTTAACTTTAAATTGTGTACAAACACTTAGTTATAAAACTTGGAAATGTTATTTATCTTAGTTTTCTTTGATCTTCCTCATGTTTTAAATCATTGGGAATCGAGGATTCTCCTACTTAGGTGTTAGAGTAGGTTCCCGCACGGCTCGATGGGTTGGGTCGTGACAAGTTGGTAGCACAACTTAGGTTACCGGTGTCCCCGTACAAAAGTAAATGTGGAGTAGACTCTTGCGGATGGGTGTGTTGACGTTCACATCAAATCTTCAGGAAGCTATGAAGCATTCTAGGAAGTGTTCCATCTTTTCTCTCCTTTCGTGTGAGTTGTAGTTTGTTGTATGAGTAGGGTCCAACTCGTATCTCAACTAAACGAACTAGACGCCGCAGTCACGGTTTAAAGGACACAAGCAAAGTTAATTGGAACTGAGAAGGTCCCAATAGGTATCTTGCCTTATAGGCTGTATAAATGAATGGATGATCAGTAATGGTCATCTATGGAACAAACTATTTAAAGAATTTGGACCTATCTGTGAAGTTGTAGCTTGAAACTGTGAATGTGTGCTTCTTGTCGTCTGAACTAATTGTGGTTGTGAAAAGTGTATTTGCTTGGATGTGATAATATGATTATGTGCACAATAAACACGCGTCTAAGCTATAAGATATGAAGCATGGTAAATTAAATGTTTGAAATTGTGCGAGTTGTGATTACTTGAGTTTTGTGAACTCATGTTGGGGGGAAAAGCCGTGACTGAGTTCGGTGCGAGGGTCTAGATAATCTACGACGTGATTTGTAAACGGAATCTGGATGTACGTCATAACCGATTAATAATCGTGTGAGTATTTGGGCGTATTCTGGGGATGTGCATATTTGTTGTGTGTAAATTGCGAGACTAAACTTTGGGTGTACCCCATTGGGTTGACTCGGGGGTAGACAACGGCTATCTTAGACAAGGGGATTATCCTAAATGCCTAGTTGGAACCTGAGAAGCAATGGGAATTTTTAGAAAAACAAAAAGAACCCATAAATTTTTGGCCTGAGTTCTGGTTTCGTTTGAGCCACTGGAGCGGCATTCTCGCCAGGGCTGTGCCGCTAGGACAAGAATTCTCCCGCCAGAGCGGGACAGGGCGAGGTAGAACCTCAACCCTATCTCCCCTATTTTTCCTAGTTATCCAAATAGACCCCGAATTGTGTATAGATTAGTTCCTGCAATTCAATCGGTGCTCAGCAATCGAATAATAAATTATAAAACCTAGCAAGTAAATTATGGCTGTATAATAAAGCAAAAACCATCATCCATGTGATACAAATAGCAAGGGAAAAGTGAAAAGATAAATAGTATTGTTCATTACAAGCCTAAAGGGGGCAAAAAACCAATCAAGATCCCTGGGACTAGGAGGTTTCATCATTAGAGTCTAGGTCCTCTGGGGGTATCACGCCAGACCAGGCCTCATTAAGCATAGGGCACTCTGTATAGTCTTCTGGCTCGAGTCGAGGAACCTCCCTTCCAGGGGCAACACAAAAAAAAAAGACCTTAATAGTCTTCCACATTCGGGCCATTAGACAATCCCTCAACAAACCCTTCCTCCTCTCTTGACACAACTCGCATCCGAGCAACTCAACCTCAAGAGCAGTACTGGGTGGAACTAGGGTAGGGTTAGCAAAGGAGCGCCCCAATCGCCTCCGGACAGCTGCCAGGTCCTCCTCCACCTCTGTACCTGAGAGTGGGGGATGAGACCGAGTGGGAAGAGTGTCGCCTCTTGCACCATCTTCCCCTCCCTTATCATCCGTATCCGCAGCCGCCTGACTACTACTAGCCCTGTCCGTCCTCCTCCTCATGCTCCTAGAAGTAGAACCCTGCCTAATCAAAAGAGGGTGGAAATGGTGATCCATAGGGATTGCCTCATCGGTGTCTAATAGGGGCACCCCGCCTGTTTGCACAGCACGATAACCAGTCCCAGTAGGAAGAAGACCTTCTTGTTGCCCCAATAGAACATCTTCCATTTCGAGATTATCTGCGTCCCCACATTTAGCTCGATGCCCTGCATAGTGCACACCACCACCAAGGCTCGAGGAATGGTCACGTCGGTGCGGTTTCCCGATGAGAGGATCCTCCTAGTAACCAAGTATAGCCACCTCTTAGCATTAGGTGACTAGTCCGTGCTAGTAATGCCCTCTGTAGTGGCCCAGTAGACCTGGTCCCGTTTAGCATGCTTGATCAAAGTATCCCTCAACTAGTGCAGATCCATCTCTCTCAGCTTGACCTCGTACTCCGAGTTTGAGACATCGAGCACCTCTAGTACCTCATTTACAGCAGTAGTATTCAGGGGGATGTCAACTCCTCGGATGCAGATGGTAGCATGGATATCATCCTAGCAGACAGTAGGAAGAACTACATAGAACTCCCTCACCCATTCAAAACGTGCGGCAGGGGGAGCCTCTGTCAAGGGATCTTATCCGAACTCCATCAGTCGAGCATGAAAGACAGGCTCCCCCTCCTCTAGTTTGAGCAAGTAGAAACCCCGCTCACAACAGAATTTCATCTTTAGTTTATCGTGATGCCTTTCCCGACTAGCAGCATTGGGAAACCAGAGGAAAGGTAGATTCTCCTCATTAAGACCCACTATTTAGATAAGCCTACATGTTATGAAATATACACGTTAGAACTCCATGGGACTAGACACTAGTTGGGCTAAGGGGAATAAAATTTCTAAACCTTAAAATGGGACCGAGGCTACTATTTTCCCAGTCCCGCCACAGTGACCAAGATCCCGCCATGGTGGGATGAAGGAGGCCGCCGTAGCGGGATAAAAACAAACCAGTGTGGCCTTCATCTGGGACGAACAGCTGGTGCGATCATGGCGCCTCTTCATCCCAAAATCCCTATTCAATAGAATGTCAACATATCAGAGTATATTAACTACCCTAGAACCTAAATATGCATTTATATTGATAAAATAACTCTTAAATGATGCCTAAATTGGAGTTTTACACCAAGATACTGTTAAAATTCCCCCACCCATTTTTGTACTGATTCGACCCTATTTTACGAAATCCTTATACCTAGGACGTTGTGCAACGTTAGGGACGTAAGGGGAAAGGCCATGCTGCATTTTTCTATCAAACAAGCAACCTATGTTAAACATTTTGAAAACTATCCCAAAACATATTCTAATCAATCGTTTAATGTTATAGAAATGTAGGTAAGTAAGTAATGAAGTAAAAAGAGTAAGGAACGATAGCATTACCTTGATTTTGACGTCCAGAGAAAAGGGTTTGAGAGAATTTGAGAAATTGTGAGTAGAGAAGGAGGAAATGGGGAAACCATTCCCCTCTACACCTTAAACTATTTTCGATCTCCCACTATAATGGGAGATATCTCGCCACAACGGCCTCGCCTCAGTGGGAGGCCTGCTTCTTTGGCGGGATCAAACTGTGAAAATGGGACGTGTTCTTTTCTTCGCATGTTGACTTAATTCCTCGATCGGTCCTCTAAGTATATAACCTTTGGTGCTCAGATTTAAAAATCCACCACCCTTCGTGATTCCGTGATGGACCAATTCGTTAGTCTAAAAATACTCTGAGATAGGGCGTGTAATGACCCCTCTGCTAGTCGTTCGGGGACGAACAAGGGGTAAAGTGGTATCTATTGTAACGACCCGAGCCGTTGTTAGTTAGGAAATAAAAAACAATGGGAACAAAAAGTTGGCCCATTGTTCCGCCAGATCGAGACAGATGTCGGTAGGGCAGCGGCGTTCTAGCAGGGTAAGTCGCCGCCAGAGCTGGATAGGCGAAACATAACTTAAATAATGTGAAGTATGATTTTCTCCTTGTTCCAATAACACCTAGAAGATGCGTGAATCACCCCAGAAACCCTCCAAAGGCTGCTCGAAGCTTGGGAAAGAAGTAGAAAGATATTTCTAGTGCGGGGATGCCGATAGATTGTCGATTTCGGTCAAGAATCATCGTCTCGTCATTAGGAAACGTGGATTGGAGCTATAACCCCGCTACAACTACTTGGCACCCAGGTAGGCTAGGATTTATTAATTGAGTTTTTATAAATATGTGCTCGCCACGTAGTATATTGTTAATCAATAGTAGAATTCATGTGTAGGCCTTCATGCACCGAATAAGGGATGATTATGCCCGTGATTCTAGCTGTTGCGTAAGATGTGTACCATAAGGGAAAACCCCGCTCTGGGTATTAGGGTTTGGTGAGGGTTGAATTCCTATTGTGTGATATAAATTTGTTGATGGCTTCGTTATATGGATACATGTGTGGAATTGAGATGTATGAAGCAAGCCCTTGGAAGACTAAAATTGTACAATCGCATGTCATGAGCCTAATACTTGATTGATTGTGTGATTACTAGTATGTTCGTTATGGATGTGATTGTGAATATGATTGCATGCATTAGATCAGATGCCAGGTACCGGCATACTAACATGCATTAGATCGGATGCCACGTACCGGTATACTAACATGCATTAGATCGGATGTCATGTACCGGCATTCTAACATGCATTGAATCGGATGACACGTACTGGCATTCATACATACATTGAATCGGATGCCACGTACCAGCATAAATGCATACATTGGATTAGTGTCACAATCATTAATTGTTTGAGTATGGGTCCCGTGAAAGGACCATTGACTTGTGATATATATGTATTGTTGGAAATGTGGAATTATACATTGTTCCTGAATTGATACGTGTTATGGTAACCTATATACGATTAATCCACTATGTTGAGTAAACTTGCATGTGTCTCATGTGTTAAATGATACCAGAAGAGTTGAGCCATTTCGAAATGTGATGCAGTAAGTGAGGACCAAGGGTTCAAGAGTTGCTACAGATTATGTAGAGGGCTGGTCGTATCCTTAAGAGTTGAGAAGTGGGGATAGTGTGCGTGAGGTAAATACATTGGTAGATCCTACCTTGGGAATATGATTCGTGGTTAATTATTAGGAAGCCTTGACGTACTGTACCATGTGGTCAAGGGCAGAGTTGTGACGAGGAAAAAGTAAGGGTATGTCGTGAGTGGTTAGTTGGAATGCTGTTAGTTGTATTTGTGGACTCTTGTATGAGTTTGAATGTTTAAGCTATGATCAAGAACCTAGTAAGTAGGTTGACTGAGACAGAAGTTAGTAGTAAAGGTACTACTGTAATTTGAGGTATCTGGGAATGGTAAAGGTGGAGGAATGAGCGGTTTACTTGCATGTTCCTTACTGGTTGATTTCTTATATTAAGTAGTGGGCTTTGGGTTGACCGATGATGTCTATCAGTACGTATGGTTTTGTATTGACTGTTGACATCAAATTTTGATATGATATTTCTAAAGTTAATACTTTTTAAGTATTTTTTAAAAAAATAGTTCAAAATACATGTTTTGTCATTTTAATGCAATTTGTTAATAATTATCCATATTCTCAAAGTATTATGATTTTTATCTGTTAATTCTATTTATATTATTTTGTCACAGCCAATTGAATACGTTCTAATATTTGTTCCTTTTTTATAAAATAATTATTTCTGTTAAATTGCTTTTTTTACATGTCACTGGTTACGTTCGTTACATTTTTTCATATTCATTTTATCTGTTACATTTGTTAATATTCATTTTGATATTTGTTGCACAGCCCACATTCTGATATAGATAAAATTTCTCATACACTGATATTTTATTAACCGGTGGTTTTGGCTCACGGTTTTAAGATAGTGGTATTGTACTATTGGTATCTTTCAATTCTCTATTTAAAGAATAGTTTGTTCATTGGGTTAAGGGTGGTGAAATATTTTTAGATTAGAGTTTAAAATTTTCATATTTTTATTCACAAAATGATTTCATTTTCATTAACTTTCTGGCCACCACCACCCCGGATTGCGGCCATGATCCGGCAACCCCCAAAACCTTCTTCTTTTACCCCTTTTTCCATTGAAATAATCATCGGAAACGACCCCATTTCTCCCCTTCCTCGTTTCCAATAACAACCACCCAAAACCCCCACTGCCTCCCCTCTCTTCCACCACCAGATCGCTCACTCACAACCAGAAAGTCTGGTGAACTCTCTTGAACCCATAACTCCGAACAAACCCAAACTAAATCCATTTCACACCTCCGGTGAAGCTTGATGTTCGAATAACCAGATCCACCGAGCTCTACAACTCCAGCGAGCTCGTGAGAAACCAACAACACAACCAGGCTAGCATCAAGGCTCGAAAACAATGTCCAAAGCACTTAAACCAACTCCGGCAGAATAGGTAGATTTTTTCTTTGACTTTGTGTTGCTATTTTGCATTGCTTTTTCTATTTCTGTTTCAGATCTGGCCAGAGGGGGTTTCAACACCGGCAATGTTCATTATTATTATTACAATTGTTATATATATTATTACATATTATACTATATATATCTTGCTGTATGTTGTTTTGTTTTTCTGTTAGCCATTTCTATTATATTAATTGAATTAATTATTTGTTTTAGTTTATTGTTGCATGCTCTTCATTATTTCGTATTTGGAGTTTCTGGTTTTAGTTCGGCAAATTGCTATTGTTCAATTTTAGGTAGCTTGTTATTTTATTATTGTTTCCTTTTAAGTTTTACCATTTGTTTTATTTAAATCATTACGAGTAAAATTGGCCAATGAAAAAAATCTTTCCGTCGATTTTGGAGGCCTCCCCATTTTAAAAGACGAAAATTTAGTTTATGTTCATATTCTTTTTGTTAAAATTGACCGATGAAGAAAATACGGTTGATTTCCAAGGCCTCCTATGTTAATCAGATGTGTTTTATTTTAAGTTATTATTTAATTTCATTTATTTTTACTCATATTTATTTATTACTAACACTTTTACTAAGTGTCTTTATAGGTACACGGAGTTGCTTCCCATTTAAGCTATTCAAATGAAGGTCGAACTATATTCTTTATTCATCATTTTGTATATATCAATGTTAGCCAAACCTTATGTTTTTTCTTACATTATTGTTTTATTTTATTACTTGTGCATATCACATATTTATTATAATTGTATATTTGTTTTTATCTCCTCCTCAATTTGAAAAAATGAATTTAACAATTGTGGATTTCGAAGGATTCCTAACACCTTTCCTTTGGAATAATTTGAACCACTTACCTAGAATCTATTGGTTTCGTAGACATTTCTAAAAAAAATTAATTAATTAATTGATTTCATAGTTTTTCCTAAAATTAGGTGGCGACTCCCTTTTACCCCTTTTCCTTTTTAAAATTCTTTTAATTCTTTTAAATTGAATAACTATTTCTGATGAGTCATCGCGACGTTGAGCCTTCTCAAAGGATGTCAATAGAATGGCGACTCCGCTGGGGATATAGAGGTTCTAATCATTCTGGGTTAATTTTTTTCAAATTGGGGAAACTATTCTTTTATTGTGTTATTTATTATATCTTGTATATTTTGTTGATTATTTACATATTGTACTCATTATTTGTTGTACGTTGTCATTGCATTCATGACATAATTTTGTCATTTGACATTTTTTATTTCTTACTTAAAGAACGATTATGCGGGCCACAATCGTTTGTTATCCAAATTATTGATCGAGGTACCTTGGCGAATGTAGTTGGTCACTGGATGGTTAACGGTCGATATCTTCCCCACCCCAAGTAGTCTGTTTGGATCACCGTTCCACTTTCAATTACAGCCCACTCTTAGTCATCTACTAGTAAAGCATTTATAGTGTGAACTCTTTCCCATTTCAAGTTATAAACTGTTTGAACTACGTTTGACCTGATTCCTGCCTCAACGGGATACGTAGGTGCCATAAGGGCTCGGTCATGTTCCCCATAAGTTTTCCAATATTTCAAAATGGGAACTGGGCATATTTTTTTTGAGGTCTCCAAAATTTTTACAAAGGAGATAGTTGCTACAATATTGAATACCGTAGGTTGTTAAAGTTGTAACAGGGGTAAAATTTTTAAGGAATGCCATCAAAAATTTCACCAAGGTTGAACTCAGACTCCAGACTTATCAGGCATCATTCTAAGTTAGTTTGTACCTTTTGTATTAATTTTTTGTACATGATGTTATATTCATTATATATCTTCGACTTTATTTATCTTACATTCTATTAAAAATATTGTTTTATTTGATATTTTTAAAGTTTGGGTTGTCCGCCTTTTAATGTGACTCATTTTTTACTTTTCCTTTAATTAATAAAAAAATTTTGTTAAATTTGGGTGGTCTGCCCTTCAATGTGAATCACTGATTTCTTCATTTTTTTAAAAATTTTCTTTAAACAATAAAAAAAAAAAATTGTTAAATTTGGATTGCCCGCCCTTCAATGTGGCTCATTAGATTTTCATTCCTATTATTTTTCTTTCAAAAAATCATTTGTTATTCAAAAAATATTTTGTATGACATATCTGAACGAACTACGTAAACCTGATTTTCATCAATGAGATACATAGGCAGCCCTTCTAGGGTTCGGTATTCTTTATTCAAAAGATTTTTTATTTTTAATTCTTTTAATGTTTATATCTTTAAAATCATTTTTTGATTTGGTTAGTGCCAAAACAGTTCCAGTGTGCATGTGAAAAATAATTTGTACAATAGAGAAGATTGACTTCTTGTTAAATCATAGATTCTTTTGGTATCTTTTATTCATACTTTTATTACATTTTTAGCCTATACCCCTTTCTCAGTACTTATACGCACTATTCCTCTTTTTACTTGACTTTCTTCAGCGCACTGAAGACATGCATGTTTCAAAAGAAGATTCAAAGTTCAAATTTATCAAAGACAAAAGTAAGCAATGTCCCTGAAAGTCAAGAATAGAAAAATGACTTCAAAAGAAAAAAGAGAAGAGTTGAAAATTCCCCACAAGTTCAAACAAGCCAAGTTTCAAAAGTTTCGACAAAAGAAGAAGATTACTCCAAACAGTCAGGAGAAAATTCAAAAGATGATGAGATGGGGGAAAAACTCAGACAAGCAAAGCTCCAAAAGAAGTCAAAAAGTGCAAAGAGAAGGTACAATAAAGAGAATCAAACTCTTAAAGCATAACAAATGTTGAAAGCACAAATTCAGTGCAATGCTCAAGAAAGGATTAAGTCACTTCTATCTCAAATGACTAAATTCCCATCTCTAAGCCTACATTACAAGCCATTAACAAGCCCTACATGATTTCATTTCAAAAGTTCTCACATTAGTGGAAATTTACATGAAGGCCAACCCTAGGTATCACAACTGAATGCATTGAACATTTTTTCTGAGTGTGAGTGTGCTTTTCCAAATATTCCGAAATCAAAATACTTTAAATGTATGTAAATTTGAACTTTCTTTGTAGTGAGGGCACTCGAAACATGATGTTAGGTCTAGTTCAAAGTCTTTGTTTGAAGCAAGATGAACAAATCCTGTTGTTACTTAAGTACATTTAAGGTACCACTTGAATCCATAGAAATTACCTCAAAGTCAATCTCAGTTGAAAGAGAAAGAATTGTGAATTTTTTTTGTACAATACTATTGTTGGCTCTAACCACATTAAAACATGTTTCATTGTTCATAAAATAAAAACGGGTCAAAACTCACTTTTCAATATTTGTCCATACCAACTTTGTGGACCGTTTCATTGTTGATATTTGTCCAAGCGAGCTCTGTGGACCGTTTCATTGTTAATATTTGTCCAAACCAACTGTGTGGACCGTTTCATTATTGATACTTGTCCAAAGTAACTTTGTGAACCGTTTCATAGTTAAAATTATATTTTTGGGTCGTCATATCATTCAAAATGATTTTTAAAAAAAATTTGGGTCGTCATATCCTTCAAAATGATATTTTCTTAAATTTTGGTAGTCATACCCTTTTAAATGACATCTTTTAAATTTAGATTGCCATACCTTTCAAAATGACATTGAAAAAAAAATTAATTTGTTATCTCAAATAAAATGATGCTTTTTAAATTGGTTTGTCATGTCGTTCAATATGAAACTTTTTATTTTGTTATTCCATTTAAAATTGACATTTTTTTATGAGGCCATGTTAGCATAATTTATGTTATTCTCAAATTGAATTATTACATTGGCAAATACCTTGTTCATATGAGGCCATGTTAGCATAATTCATGTTATATTTGTTACTAACATTGTTATTGCAGATTTTGTGATACACCATTTATATTAAGTTCAAGATTGGGTTGTCATCTCCTTTCAAATGACATCTTATATTCAAGTTGGGTCGTCCACCTTTCAAAGAGACATGTTGGGTTGTCTCTTCATTCAAAGTGACGTGTTATATTCAAGTTGGGTCGTCCATCTTTCAAAGAGACACGTTGGGTTGTCACCTCGTCCAAAGTGACATGTTATATTCAAGTTGGGGTCGTCCACCTTTCAAAGAGACACATTGGATTGTCACCTCGTTCAAAGTGACAAGTTATATTAAAGTTGGGTCATCCACCTTTCAAAGAGACACGTTGGGTTGTCACCTCGTTCAAAGTGACATGTTATATTCAAGTTGGGTCATCCGCCTTTCAAAGAGACACGTTGGGATGTCACTTCGGTTAAGTGACATGTTATATTTAAGTTGGGTCGTCCGCCTTTCAAAGAGACACGTTGGGTTATCACCTCGTTCAAAGTGACATGTTATATTCAAGTTGGGTCGTCCGCCTTTCAAAGAGCCACATTGGGTTGTCTCCTCGTTCAAATTGACATGTTATATTCAAGTTGGGTCGTTCGCTTTTCAAAGATATACGCTGGGTTGTCACCTCATTCAAAGTGAGAAGTTAAATTCAAGTTGGGTTGTCCGCCTTTGAAAGAAACACGTTGGATTATCAACTCGTTCAAAGTGGCATGTTATGTTCAAGTTGGGCCGTTCGCCTTCCAAAGAGACACGTTGGGTTGTCACCTCGATCAAAGTGGCATGTTATGTTCAAGTTGGGCCGTTCGCCTTCCAAAGAGACACGTTGGGTGGTCTACTCATTCAAAGTGACATGTTATATTCAAGTTGGTTCGTCCACTTTTCAAAGAGATACGCTGGGTTGTCACCTCGTTCAAAGTGAGAAGTTAAATTCAAGTTGGGTTGTTCGCCTTTGAAAGAAACACGTTGGATTATCAACTCGTTCAAAGTGGCATGTTATGTTCAAGTTGGGCCGTTCGCCTCCCAAAGAGACACGTTGGATTGTCACCTCGTTCAAAGTGGCATGTTATGATCAAGTTGGGTCGTCCGCCTTTCAAAGAGATACGTTGGGTTGTCACCTCCTGCAAAGTGATATATTATATTCAAGTTGGGTCGTCCGCCTTTCAAGAGACAAGTTAAGTCATCACCTCGTTCAAAGTGACATGTTATATTCAAGTTTGGTCGTCCGCCTTCTAAATAGACATGTTGGGTTGTCACCTCATTCAAAGTGACACGTTTTATTCAAGTTGGGTAGTCCTCCTTTCAAAGAGACATGTTTGGTTGTCACCTCGTTCAAAGTGATATGTTATATTCAAGTTGGGTAGTCCGACTTTCTAAGAGACACGTTGGGTTGTCACCTCGTGCAAAGTGACATGTTATATTCAAGTTGGGTCGTCCTCCTTTCAAAAGACAAGTTAAGTCGTCACCTTGGTCAAAGTGACATGTCATATTCAAGTTTGGTCTTCCGCCTTCTAAATAGAAATGTTGGGTTGTCACCTCATTCAAAGTGACACGTTATAATTAAGTTGGGTAGTCCGCCTTTCAAAGAGACACGTTGGGTTGTCACCTCGTTCAAAGAGACATGTTATATTTAAGTTGGGTAGTCCGCCTTTCAATGAGACACGTTGGGTTGTCACCTTGTTCAAAGTGACATGTTATATTCAAGTTGGGTCGTCCGCCTTTCAAGAGACAAGTTAAGTCGTCACCTCGTTCAAAGTGACATGTTATATTCAAGTTTGGTCGTCTGCCTTCTAAATAGATGCGTTGGGTTGTCACGTCATTCAAAGTGACACGTTATATTCAAGTTGGGTAGTCCGCCTTTCAAAGTGACATGTTATATTCAAGTTGGGTAGTCGACCTTTCAAAGAGACTTATTGGGTTGTCACCTCGTTCAAAGTGTCAAGTTAAATTCAAACTGGGTCGTTCGCCTATCAAAGAGACATGTTGGGTTATCACCTGGGTCAAAGTGACATGTTACTTACATCATCCTCCTTTCAAAGAGGTACACTAACTTCATTGTAAAATTTTGCAAGTAACATCGAAGGTATGTGAATGTTTTCAGTTACAATCAATCTCTGCCTTTTGTTTATTATTTTCTGCCCCGTTGACGGACGTAGAGTATTGCTCATAAGCTCTACTAACATCTCATTTTGTTTTGTTCAAAGTTTTGTCTAACAAAATTTTGGTTCGTCAACTTTGTTTGACTAGGATATCTTTCATCTATCCTAATCAAACAAAGGGGCAAGTTATTCATTCCAAATTTTGGCATGATATTTCTAAAGTTAATACTTTTTATGTATTTTTTTTTTAAATAGTTCAAAATACATGTCATTTTAATACAATTTGTTGATAATTATCCCTATTTTCAAAGTATTAGGATTTTTATCGGTATATTCTGTTTATATTATTTTGTCACAGCCGGTTGAATAAGTTCAAATATTTGTTCATTTTTTATAAAATCATTATTTCTGTTAAATTTCTTTTTACATGTCATTGGTTACGTTCGTTACATTTTTTTATATTCATTTTATCTGTTACATTTGTTATTATTCATTTTAAAATTTTGCACTGTCCAGAAATTAATTCTGATATAGATAATATTTCATACACAGGTATTTTATTAACCGGTGGTTTTGGTCCACGGTTTTAAGATAGTGGTATTGTACTATTGGTAGATTTCAATTCTCTATTTAAAGAATAGTTTGTTCATTAGGTTAAGGATGGTGAAATATTTTTAGATTAGGGTTGAGAGTTTTCAGATTTCTATTCACAAAAGGATTTCATTTCCATTAACTTTCCGGCCACCACCACCCCAGATTCTGGCCATGATCCGGCAACCCCCAAACCCCTCTTCTTTTTCCCTTTTTTTCCAGTGAAATAGTCACCGGAAACGACCCCATTTCCCCCCTTCCTCGTTTCCAACAACCACCACCCAAAACCCCCACTGGCTCCCCTCTCTTCCACCACCAGATCGCTTACTCACAACCAGAAACTCCGGTGAACTCTCTTGAATCTGTTGCTCCAAAAAACCCTAAACCAGATCCATTTCACATCTCCGGTAAAGCTCGAAGTTTGAATAACCAGATCCACCAAGCTCTACAACCCGAGCGAGATCGTGAGAAACCAACAACACAACCAGGCGAGCATCAAGGTTCGAAAACAATGGCCAAAGAACTTAGACCAACTCCGACCGAATAGGTAGATTTTTTATTTGTCTTTGTGTTGCTATTTTGCATTGCTTTTTCTATTTCTGTTTCAGATCTAACCGGAGAGGGTTCAAACTCCGGCCAATGTTTATTATTATTACTTTATGGGTGAACTCTTCCTTTTGATCTATTCATTTTCTTAAGAATTACTAGCAGTTCTCCGGTAGTTAGCTTATTTATTTGACTTTATTTATCTTGTTCAATAGGCCTAATATGTTTGCTGTTATGTATTGATTTTTTTTTACAATTTTCTTCATTTATTATTAACATGTTGATACTCATTTATGGATTCCAACTCTTTGTTTAGGTTCTTTTAAAGATTTGGTTTGTTTGGTCAAATGAGTTTTAATTCGGTTATAAATTAAGTTAATCGATGGTTTGTTGTCGTTGTTACTATTATTATATATATTTCAGTTTTGATGTCTTTTGTTATTATTAGTAGTAGTATTGTTATGTATTTTTTTATTATTATTATTTGTTTTCGTTTTCATACATATTCGTTTTGGCAATAGAAAAGTAGTTCATTTATTTTTATTACAATTGTTATATATATTATTACATATTATACTATATATGTCTTGCTGTGTGTTGTTTTATTTTGTTGTTAGCCATTTCTATTAATTGAATTAATTATTTTTTTTAGTTTATTGTTGCATGCTCTTCTTTATTTCATATTTGGAGTTTCTGGTTTTAGTTCCGCAAATTGCTATTGTTCAATTTTAGTTAGCTTGTTATTTTATTATTGTTTTCTTTTAACTTTTACTATTAGTTTTATTTAAATCATTACGAGTAAAATTGGCCAATGAAAAAATCTCTCCGTCAGTTTTGGAAGCCTCCCCATTTTAAAAGACGTAAATTTAATTTATGTTCATATTTTGTTTGTTAAAATTGGCCGATGAAGAAATTACCATCGATTGCCAAGGCCTCCTATGTTTATAAGACGGGTTTTATTTTATGTTATTAGTCAATTCATATATTTTTATTCATATTTATTTATTATAAACACTTTTACTAAGTGTTTTTACAGGTACACAGAGTTGCTTCCTATTGAAGCTATTCAAATGAAGGTCGAACTATATTCTTTATTCATTATTTTGTATATATCGATATTAGCCAAACCTTAGGTTGTTTCTTACATTATTTTTTTATTTTATTACCTGTGTATATCACATGTTTATTATACTTGTATATTTTTTTTTATCTACTCTTCAATTTGAAAAAATGAATTCAGTCGGGACCCACAATTGTGGATTTCGAAGGAAGACTAACACCTTTCTTTCGAAATAACTTCAACCCCTTACCTCGAATCTATTCGTAGAAAATTTTTTTAAAGTTAATTTATTTATTGGTTTCCTAGTTTTTTCTAAAATTAGGTGGCGACTCCCTTTTATCCCTTTTCCCTTTTAAAATTCTTTTAAATTGAATAACTATTTTTTGGTGAGTCACCGCGAAGTTGCGCCCTCTCAAAGGATGTCAACACTCACACTACTCTTGCTTTGCCTTTTTGGCATAGTTTGGATGCAGGGTCCGTGATGTTTCATTAGGTGAAGATGAAGAAAATCTCCAACAACTTCTATCTTTCCTTCCGGATTGTGGGAGCTGTGTGTTTTCTATTGTTATACCCTGTAATCCTAGAAGCTCTTGTGCTTGTTTAGACTTGATCCCTGGGGGTGTTAATTACTTTACAAGTCTTAACTTGAAATTGATTACAAACTCTTATTTATAAAACCTGGAAATGTTATTTATCTCAGTTTTCTTTAATCTTCCGCATGTTTTAAATCATTGGGAATCGAGGGTTCACCTACTTGGGTTTTAGAGTAGGTGCCCGCACGGCCCGGTGGGTTGGGCCGTGCTACTAATTAAACTTTAATATTTGTGTAATACACTTTTGACACAAGTTTAATTCATTTTTGTAGTTTATTGATTGATTTTTTACGGTTGGATTACTTGTTTGATTTATTATTGATAAAAATCTTATTCAATTTACAGATCAGAAAATGCTCATTCGATTGCTACATTTTGTTTTCATGTTTGATTCTTTTCTTATTTAACTTTAATATGTGTATAATGCATTTTTAATTCAAGTTGCAGTCTATTATGTCTATTCATTTATTACAAATATGACATCATATCTTCAAATATCACTTTCTCCTGTGAATTCACCTTTAGATATGAGGAAGTATGGGCCACAAAGATGATATCATAACTTCAAATATTCATTTATTCAAATATTCAAACATTCATATCTTCATATCTTTAAATCTTAATTTATACAAATACTCAAATCTTCAAATTTTCATCAAGTATGAACATAATTATTTATATAACCTTCATTAGAATGAAAATCGTTGACAACGCCAAAACAACATATAAAATATTAAACGACTTCTTCTATAAATTAAGCAGCCTCAATTCTTCGATTTCTGAAAATTTCCTTACTCTTCTATAGATCTTCAGCCTTTGATAAAAGCTCTTTTTTTTTTATAATATCGAAAGATCAATGAAGAGCATAGAGAGAGAAGGGGTGCAAGGAGAAAAAGAAAGAGAGAAAGAGCATAGAGAGAGAGGGTGCAGGAGGAAAAGAAAGAGAAAAAGAGCATAGAGAGAGAGAGAGATGGGGGGGGGTGCAGGGAGGAAAAGAAAGAGCGAGAGACAGAAAGAAAGAGAAAAAGAACGCAAGAGAGAATGATTGATTTAATAAAATAAGTATACATATTGCTATATATTGCTATAAATGGTAATAATTAAAGAATATGTTTAAAAATAGTAATTATTAAATAAAAGGGACTCACCCAAATAATTTATCCATTAATAAGACTACTTATATTAGCTAACCAGAGAGTTGAGGTTTGTACAAACATATACAATAACATATTTCATCTATCACCACTTCTATTTAGCTTTTTAATAATATAAACGAATGATATTCCATGTATTAACATATCAACAATAATTGCACAAACTTAGAAATTTGAAAACTATATATGTAACACCTCGGATTCGAAAAGGATAGCGTTTGCAGATTTTGAAGGAATGTGGTGCCAGTTCTGACGGATCCACGGCCCATGGAATGACCCACAGACCGTAAGTCAGGTCCGTGGATTGACTAGTCAATTTTCCAAAAATGTTGAGTTTCAGTACCTTATTGATGGTTCACTAGGATGGACCGTCATTCATTCCACGAGTCGTAGGTGGGGTCTGGAGGCGAGTCCCAGACTTAGAGAAAATTCAGGATCAAAAGTGGAGATCCACAATCGGGTTCAACGGACCATCATTCATTCCATGGTTAGTGGATGAGGTCCATCGATCGAGGCCTCAGATCCTAGCCTCTAATCTAAACGACGCCCTGACAGGATGGTCCATGGGTTGACCAACGAACCATTGGTCTAGCCGTTGTTGGTGTCGGCAATTAAGTTTTTATGGGCTTTTGGGTCTTTTCCTAATTATTCTAGCCTAATACTTGTCGTTACACCCTTCACCAAAACCCCTATGTAAGTGTTTAACCCAAAATTTCCCAAATTGAAATCATTCTTTCCAATTCACAAAGGAAGAACAAGTCTTCCTCTCAAATATTTCTCTCTAGAAGTTGAAGAAGAAATCTAGGGTTTGCAAGTCTAGTCTCCTAATTCTCCATTGAAGTTAACCAATCGGCATTGAGGTATGATAGATTTCATCAATGAGCCTCTTTCCTTCATGGAGTTCCCAAATTCTCCAATTTACAAAGTTATAATTCCCCAAATTGAGTTACGATTTTCTTCCATGTCATGTGTTCTTTTAAATATTGATTTATTTGATTTTATTATGATATATGAAGAATGAATTTATATAATTACTTGATTTTATGATGAATTTCTATGAACTCATATCTAACCCATGATTTCAAGATATTGATGAGTAAAAGTGGGTTTTGAATTATGAAATCATGCATGTTCTTATGAAGTTGTATACAATAAATGCACGTCTAAGCTAAGATATATGAAGCATGCTAGATTAAATGTTTGAAATTGTGATAACTTGAGTTTTGTGAACTGATGTTCGGAGGAAAAGCCGTGACTGAGTTCGGTGCGAGGTTCTAGATAATCTAAGACGTGATTCATAAACGGAATCTAGATATACGTCACGACCGACTAATAATCGTGTGAGTATGTGGGTGTATCATGGGGATGTGCATATTTGTTGTGTGGAAATTGCGGGAATAAACTTTGGGTGTACCCCGTTGGGTTGACCTGGAGGTAGACAATGGCTATCTTAGCTAAGGGGATTATCCTAAATGCCAAGTTAGAACCTGGGAAGCAATGGGAATTTTTAGAAAAACAAAAGGAACCCTAAAAATTTTGGCCTGGGTTCTGCTTTCATTTAAGCCGCTGGAGCGGGATCATTCTTGCCAAGGCGGTGCCGCCACGGTGAGAATTCTCCCGCCAGAGTAGGACAGGGCGAGGCAGAACATCAACCCTATCTCCTTTGTTTTTCCTAGTCATCCAATAGACCTTAAATTGTATATAGATTATTTCCTGCAATTCAATCGGTGCTCAACAATCAAATAATAGATTATAAAAACTAGCAAGTAAATTATGGTTGTATAATACAGCAAAAACCAACATCCATGTGCTACAAAAAGTAAGGGAAAAGTGAAAAGATAAATTGTATTGTTCATTATAAGCCCAAAGGGGGCAAAAAACCAATCAAGATCCCTGGGACTGGGAGGTTTCATCATCAGAATCTAGGTCCTCCGGGGGTATCACGCTAGTCTAGGCCTCATTCAGCATAGGGAACTCCGATATTCTTCTGGCTGGAGTTGGGGAACCTCCCTTCCGGGGGCAACACAAGAAAAGATGACCTGAATAGTCTTCCACATCCAGGCCATCAGACGATCCCTCACCAAACCCTTCCTCCTCTCCTGACGCAACTGGCGGTAGAGCAACTCAACCTCAAGAACAGTACTGGGTGGAACTGTGGTAGGGTTAGAAAATGAGCGCCCCAAGCTCCTCTGGACAGCTGCCAGGTCCTCCTCCACATGTGTACCTGAGGGTGGGGGCTAAGACCTACTGGGAAGAGTGTCGTCGCCTGCATTGTCTTCCTTTCACTCATTATCTGCAGCCGCCTGAGTACTGTTGGCCCTGTCTATCCTCCTCCTCTTACTCCTAGAAGTAGAACCCTGCCTAATCAAATAAGGGTAGAAAGGGGAATCCATAAGGAGTACCTCATCGGTGTCTAAGAGGGGCATCCCGCCTGTTTGCACAATGCGGTCACCAGTCCAAGTAGGAAGAAGGCCTTTTTGTTGCCCCAATAGAACATCTTCCATTCTGAGATTATCTACACCCATACATCTAGCTCGATGCCCTACTTAGCGCACGCCGCCACCAAGGCCTGAGAAAAGGTCACGTCGGTGCGGTTGCCCGACGAGCGGATCCTCCTAGTAACCAAGTGTAGCCACCTCTTAGCATTCGGTGATCAGTCTGTGCTAGTAATTCCCTCTGTAGTGGCCCAGTAATCCTGGTCCCGTTTAGCAGGCTCGATCATAGTATCCCTCAACCAGCCCAGATCCATCTCCTTCAGCTTGACCTCGTACTTAGTGTTTGAGACCTCGGGCACCTCGAGTACTTCATTTATGGCAGTAGCATTCAGGGGGATGTCAACTCCCCAGATGCAGATGGTAGGATAGGGATCATCCCAACGGACAGTAGGAAGAACATCATAGAATTCCCTCACCCATTCAGAACGTGCAGCAGGGGGAGCCTCTGTCAAGGGATCCCATCCGAACTCCATCAACCGAGCATGGAAGACAGGTGCCCCCTCCTCTAGTTTTAGCATGTAGAAACCCCTCTCACAACAGAATTTCGTATTTTAGCTGTCGTGATGCCTTTCCTAACTAGCAGCATCGGGAATCCGGACGAAAGGTAGATTCTCCTCATTAAGACCCGCCATTTAGATAAGCCTGCATGTTATGAAATATACACGTTAGAACTCCATGGGACTGGACACTAGCTGGGCTAAGGGAAATAAAATTTCAAAGCCTTATAAAGAGACCGAGGTTATTGTTTTCCAATTCCCGCCATAGAGGCCAAAATCCCACCAGGGCGGGATGAAGGAGGCTGCCATAGCGGGATGAAGTCCGCCAGAGCGTACTTCATCTGAGGCGAACACCAGGCGCGATCATGGCACCTTTTCATCCTAAAATCCTTGTTCTCTACAGAATTTCAGCAGGTCAGAGTATATTAAACTACCCTAGAACCTAACTATGCAATTATATTGATGAAATAACTCTTAAATGGTGCATAAATTGGAGTTTTACACCAAGAGGCTGTTCAACTTCCCCCACCCATTTTTTTACCAATTAGACCATATTTTAACGAAATTCTTATACCCAGGATGTTGTGAAACGTTGGGGACGTAAGGGGAGTGGCCATGCTACGTTTTCCTATCAAACTAGCAACATATGTTCAACTTTTGCTAAAACTACCCTAAAACATATTCTAATCAATCGTTTAATGTCATTCAAGCGTAGTTTAGTAAGTAATGAAGTAAAGAGAGTAAGGAACGATAACACTACCTTGATTTTGATGTCCCAAGAGAAGCGTTTGAGAGAATTTTTGAAAAATTGTGAGTAGAGAAGGAGGAAATAGGGAAACCATTCCCCTTTCCACCTTAAACTGATTTCGATCTCCTACTATTACAAGAGATATCTCGCCACAGCGGCCCCACCTCAGCGGGAGGCCTGCCGCTCTGGCAGGATCAAACTGTCTAAATGGGATACGTTCTTTTCTTTGAATGTTGACTTAATTCCCTGATCGGTCCTTTGAGTATAAAACCTTTGGGGTGCAAATTTAAAAAAGCCACCACCCTTCGTGATTCCGTAATGGACCAACTCGTTAGTCTAAAAATACTCTAAGATAGAGCGTGTAATGACCCCTCCGCTAGTCATTCGGGGATGAACGAGGGGTTAATTGGTATCTATTGTAATGACCCGAGCCGTCGTTAGTTAGGAAAACAAAAACATTGGGAAAAAACTAGGCCACTGTCGCACTAGAGCGGGACAAATACTACTAGGGTGGCAGCGCTCTAGCGGGGTAAGTCACCGCCAAAGTGGGATAGGCGAAACATAACTTAAATAACGCGAAGTATAATTTTCTCCTTGTTCCAAAAACACTTAAAAGATGCGTGAATAACCCAGAAACCCTCCAAAGGCTGTTATAAACTTGGGAAAGAAGGAGAAAGAGATTTCTAGCATGCGGATATCGATAGATTGTGGATTTTCTCAAGAATCATGTCTCGTCATTCAAAACCCAAATTGGAGATATAACCCCACTACAACTTCTTGGCGCCCAGGTAAGGCTATGTTTTATTAACTGAGTAGTTATAAATCTGTGATTGATGCATAGTATATTGTTAATCAATTGTAGAATTAATGTGTAGGAGTTCGTGCACCGAATAAGGGATGATTATGCCTGTGATTCTAGCTGTTGCGTAGGATGTGTACCATAAGGGGAAAACCCCTCCTTGAGTATTAGGGTTTGGTGAGGGTTGAATTCCTATTGTGTGATATAAATTTGTTGATGGCTTCGTTATATGGATGCATGTGTGGAATAGAGATGTATGAAGGAAGCCTAAGGGAAAACTAAAATTGTACAATTTCATGCCATAAGCCTAATAATTGATTGATTGTGTGATTATATGTATGTTCTTTATGAATGTGATTGTCAATATGATTGCATGCATTAGATCGAATTCCACGTACCAGCATACTAACATGTATTTGATCGGATGCCACGTACCGGTATACTAACATACATTGGATCAGATGCCACGTATCGGCATACTAAAATGAATTTGATTGGATAACACGTACCGACATATATATATATACTTTGAATCAGATGCCACGTACCGGCATACATGTATAGATCAGATTGGGTGTCACAATCCGACACACTAACTATTTGAGTATGGGTCCCGTAAGAGGACCATTGACTTGTGATATATGTGTATTGTTGGGAATGTGGAATTATACATTGTTCCTGAATTGATACATGTTATGGTAACCTATATGATTACTCCACTATGTTGAGTAAACTGGGCATGTCTTTTGTGTGTTGAATGATACCGGAAGAGTTGAGCCCAATTCAGAATGTGATGCGGTAAGTGGGGACCAAGGGTTCAAGAGTTTTTATTGCTTAGGTAGAGGGCTGGCCGTATTCTTAAAAGTTTAAAAGTGGGAGTAGTGTGCGTGAGGTAAATACATAGGTAGATCCTACCTTGGAAAAAAGATTCATGTTTAACTGTTAGGAAGCCTTGACGTAGTATACCATGTGGTCATAGGCTGAGTTGTGACATGGAAAAGGCAAGGGTATGTCATGAGCGGTTAGACAGAATGATGGCAATTGTATTTGTTGACTCTTCTATGAGTTAGAATGTTTAATCTATGATCAAGAATCTAGTAAGTAGGTTGACTGAGACAGAAGTTAGTAGTAAAGGTACTAGTGTAATTTGAGGTATCCGAGAATGGTAAAGGTGGAGGAATGAACAATTTACTTGCATGTTCCTTACTAGTTGATTTCTTATATTATGCAGTGGGCGTCGGATTGACCGATGATGCCTACCAGTACGTGTGGTTTTGTATTGATACTACTTTTGCTATGCCTTTTTGGCATAGTCTAAATGCAGGGTTCGTGATGTTTCATTAGGTGAAGATGAACAAAATCTCAAGCAGCTTTTATCTTTCCTTCCACATGGTGGGAGCTGTGTCTTTACTATTTTTTATACCTTGTAATCTTAATAACTCTTGTGCCTCTTTAGAATAGATCCCTGGGGGTGTTTAATTACATTACAAGTCTTAACTTGAAATTGTTTACAAACTCTTACTTATAAAACGTGGAAATGTTATTTATTTCAGTTTCTTTTAATCTTCTGCATGTTTTAAATCATTAGGAATCGAGGGTTCTCCTACTTAGGTTTTAGAGTAGGTGCCCGCACGGCCCAGTGCGTTGGGTCGTGACACTAATTTAACTTTAATATTTGCACAATACACTTTTGACAGAAGTTTAATTCATTTTGTAGTTTATTGGTTGATTTCTTACGGTTGGATTAGTTGTTTAATTAATTATTGATACAAATCTTATTCAATTTACAAATCAAAAAATGCTCATTCAATTGGTACATTTTGTTTTCATGTTTAATTATTTTCTAATTCAACTTTAATATTTGTGTAATGCATTTTGAATTCAAGTTTCATTCATTTTGCAATTTATTATGTCTATTCATTTATTACAAAGATGACATAATATCTTCAAATATCATTTTCTCCTGCGAATTCACCTTTAGATATGAGGAAGTATGGGCCACAAAGATGACATCATAACTTTGAATCTTCATTTAGTCAAATCTTCATATATTCATATCTTCAAATCTTCATATATACAAATACTCAAATCTTCAAATTTTCATCAAGTATGAACATAATTATTTATATAACCTTCATTAGAATGGAAATTGTCCACAACGCCAAAAAAAACAAACAAAAAATTAATCGACTTCTTCTATAAATTAAGTAGCCCCAATTCTTCGATATCTGAAAATTTCATTACATTTCTATAGATCTTCAGCCTTCGATAAAACCTCATTTTTTTTATAATTTTAAAAGATCAAGGAAGAGAATAGAGAGAGAAGGGTGCAGGGAGAAAAAGAAAGAGATAAAGAGCATAGAGAGAGAGAGAGAGGTTGTAGAGAGGAAAAGAAAGTGATAAAGAGCATAGAGAGAGAGAGGGGGTGCAAGGAGGAAAATAAAGAGCGTGAGACAGAAAGAAAGAAAGAGAGAAGGAACGCAAGACAGAAGGATTGATCTAATAAACTAAGTATACATAATATTGCTATATATTGCTATAGATGGTAATAATTAAAGAATTTGTTTAAAAATAGTAATTATTAATTAAAAGGGACTCACCCAAATAATTTATCCATTAATAAAAGCCTACTTATGTTAGCTAACTAGAGAGTTGAGGTTTGTACAAACATATACAATAACATATTTCATCTATCACCACTTCTATTTAGCTTTTTAATAATATAAACGAATGATATTCAATGTATTATCAATTCAAAAATAATTGCACAAACTTGGAAATTTGAAAACTATATATGTAACACCTCATATTCAAAAAGGATATCATTTGCAGATTTTGAAGGAATGTTGTGCTAGTTCTAACGGTGCCATCCACGGCCCGTGGATTGACCAGTCAGTTTTCCAAAAATAAGGAGTTTGAGTACCTTATTGACGGTTCACCAAGATGAGTTGTCGTTCATTCCACGAGCCTTAGGTGGGGTCCTTAGGCGAGTCCCAGACTTAGAGAAAATTCAGGGTAAAAAATGAAGATCCACGATCGGGATCAATGGACCGTCATTCATTCTAAGGTCAGTGGATGAGGTCCGTCGATCAAAGCCTCATATTCTAGCCTATAATCTAAACTACGCCCTGATAGGACGATCCATGGGTTGACCAACAGACCGTTGGTTTAGCTGTCGTTGGTGTCGGAAATTAAGTTTTTAGGGGCTTTTGCGACTTTTTCTAATTATTCTAGCCTAGTACTATGTCATTATACCCTTCACCAAAACCCCTATATAAGTGTTTAACCCCAAATTTCCCGAATTGAAATCATTCTTTCCAATTCACAAAAGAAGAACAAGTCTTCCTCTCAAATATTTCTCTCTAGAAGTTGAAGAAGAAAGCTAGGGTTTGCAAGTCAAGTTTCTTAATTCTCCATTGAAGTTAACCAATTGGCATTGAGGTATGATAGTTTTCTTCCATGGAGTCCTTTCCTCCACGGAGTTCCCAAATTCTCCAATTCACAAAGATAGAATTACCCAAATTGAGGTATGATAGTTTATGATCTATCAAGCATGAACTGTTATAATTACTTTATTTTATGATGAATTTCCATGAACCCATGTCTAACCCATGATTTCTATATATTGATGATTGAAAGTGGGGTTTGAACTATGAAAAATGAATTATGGATTCATGTATGTTCTTCTGAAGTTGATGCAAATATTTTAAGGATTCTTTGAGAGTGAAGTATCAATGATGTTGTTATTTTTGTGTTGTTGAAATAATTTTTCATGAAAATAGAAAAGCATGTACGTGAAAGACTTTCTAACATAAAAATGGTCCTTAAGGTTGAAAGGCTTTCTCAGCTAGAATGAACCGATGATATGGACCTATTCTAATGTTGAGGCATGCAAGAGGCGATTTCCCATGCTCTCTAATAGAATAACAAGAGGTGATTACCTATGTCACATGATGAAAGGACAAGAGGTGATTACACATGTTCCTTTAAGAGCTAAGAAAAATATGATTAAGAACTTTTCCATGGAAGTAAGCTTAGTACAGAATTGATAAGTGACAATTACCCGTGTCCCATAAACTATGTTCCAACATAGGATTCTCTAGATAGACATTATCTAGTGGATCCACATAAGCTAGAAGTTCACGGTCCTTAACTTGGCAAGTAGGACACCCTTTTTCGGTGTGGGAGACACCAAATTTCAGATTGATAGCTCATGTGGTTTTATATGTTGGTTAAGGCTACTTTCCACAAGCAAGCTATGATGAACTAAACTTACTTCAAGGAAGTATCTCATTCATGTTTAAGGTGATGACTATGTGCATTGATCCTGTTTTATGACTCATGTTTTCTTACTCTTCACCTCATGTTTTAGCTTGATCATTGCAAATCTCTTTTAAGTATGTTTTAAACTGTTTTATGCATGGCTATTATACTTGGTACATATTTTTTCACTAACACATACTCTTACCTACATTTCCCCAAATATAGGGTCTGACAGTCAGGGTTCCCAATTTCGTGGCTAGAGTTCTTTGAGGAGATTCCGAGATTTTGGTGAGTCCTCATGCTTCGAAGACGGAATTTTATTATTGTAAGTCTTTCCCTATTTTCAGTTTTGGAACATGATGTATGGGCCACACCCATATTCATTCATTTGTACTAGATGGTTTTGAGACAATGTTTAGACTTCTACTTTGCTTTTATAAACTCTTTGATGTTGCAACTGTCATTTAAATCTTTTATATTTCTATTATCTTGTCTAATGAAAGCTAAGTGACTAGAGTATAAGGCTTCGAAAGGTGGTATACTCTATGAGACATTCCTAGGGACTTCCTTGGGTCATGTCAAACTTGGTAATTAGAGTATAAGGCTTCGAAAGGTCCTAGGAATGTCTCATAAGCCACATTATGTAGAGTCTTATTCATGAGTGTGAAGTGCGCCACACTTATGAATGAGAGGCTATAAGATGTTTAGGAAACTTAACTCTTTTGATTACTCTAAAGTCGTGCAATAAAGTTCATTACCCAATGCTCTACATGATATGGCTACTGGAAGAGCTTATGCTAGAAGGAATGCGGAAAACAATGTGGAAAAAGAAGCTCCTCCTCAAGCCCCTCAAGCTTCGATTGACCCTTTGGCCGAGTAAGTGACTAAAGCGGAGTTTAGGGCCACTTTTCAAGTGTTGGCTCAAGCCGTGATGGCCTAAGCTAATAGGTAGGTTGGATCTCCCGTGAACCCAAATTTAGGTACGATGACATCTAGAGTGAGGTGTTTCACTAGGAAGAATCCTCCGGAGTTTCATGGTTCTAAGGTTGACGGAGATCCTCAAGAATTCATCAATGAGGTCTACAAGGTGTTGATGATCATGGGAGTGACGCTGGTGGAAATGGTGGATTTGGTCGCTTATCAACTAAAGGATGTTGCTCAAATATGGTTCAACCAATAGAAAGAAGGAAGGCCGTAAAATGTGGGTCCTCTTGATTGGGAAAAGTTCAAAGTTGGTTTCCTTGATAGGTTCTTTCAACTTGATATTAGGGAGGCCAAGGTACTTGAATTTATTAACCTCCATCAAGGAAACATGAGTGTGAAAGAGTATGCTTTGAAGTTCACAGAACTATATTGATAGGCCCCCATGATGGTTGTTGATCCTAGGGCAAGGATGAGTAAGTTCATTTTTGGTGTCTCATTAATGACATGGACATCTCTCGTCTCATGGTCCACTCTCAACAGATCGAAGGGGAGAAACATAAGGAAAGGTCTAAGGAGACAAAGAATGCCAGAATCTGTGATGTTAACTTTTCACATTCAAGATCCGATGGACATAGTCGTTCAAAATTTGGACAAAGATTCTCTAGACAAGGTTCCTCCAATGCTCCATCTAAGTTCAACAAAGATAGGGTGTCTAACCCTAAGCCTCAAGGTGAGGATATTGGTGAGTTCTGATTGTCCAATTGTGCTAACTGTGGAAGGAAGCATGAGAGTAAATGTCTAGCCAGTTCTAATGCTTATTTTCGATAGTGCTATCCACAGCCGGTGGAACGACCCATGGACCGTAGGTCAGGTCCGTGGATTGGCCAGTCAGTTTTCCAAAAATATTGAGTTTCAAGACCCTGTTGATGGTTCACCAGGATGGCCCGTCATCTAATCCACGAGCCGTAAGTGGGGTCTAGAGGCGAGTCCTAAACTTAGAGAAAATTTACGATCATAAGTCAAGATGCCAGGGTCGGGATCACCGAACCGTCATTCATTCCACGGTCCGTGGATAAGGTCTGTTGATCGAGGCTTTATATCCTAGCCTCTAATCTAAACGACGCCTTGATAGGATGGTCCATGGGTTGACCAACGGACCGTCGATCTGGCCGTCGTTATTATTGACAGTAAAGTTTACTGGGGCTTTTGGGTCTTTTCATAATTATTATAGCCTAATACTATGTCATTTTACCCTCACAAAAACCCCTATATAAGTGTTTTAACCCCATATTTCCCGAATTGAAATCATTCTCAATTTCACAAAAGAAGAACAAGTCTTCCTCTAAAATATTTCTCTCTAGAAGTTGATGAAGAAAGCTAGGGTTTGTAAGTCTAGTCTCCTAATTCTCCATTGAAGTTAAGCAATTGGCATTGAGGTATGATAGTTTCCATCCAAAGAGCCCTTTTCTCCATAGAGTTCCCAAATTCTCCAATTTACAAAGTTAGAATTCCCCGAATTAAGTTAGGGTTTTATTCCATGT
>JAJOOF010000886.1:0-39204 GCA_029582545.1 Solanum lignicaule
TACTGGATAGCTCGAACTGAACATGCAAACTGAGAATGCAACAATTAATCTGATAATGATGCATTAAAAACTGAGGCATGTATAACTGAATAACTGAGATATCTGACCTAGCATGTGTAATTCAAGAACTAAAGAAATACATAGCTAGTGTTTTGACATTCATGCAATAAACTGAGAAATAACATAATAATCTGATTTGGAACATGTTAATAACTAATTCATAATGATCTGCTGTAATTCTAGAAACCCTAGGTCTATTCATAATAAGGGAATCAAGAAACTGACTGAATTCTATGGACCTAATGGGTGAAAGGAACCCACTAGTGAAATTCCACATACCTGGTGATGAATTCCATGGAGAAATCCTTTGATTTCTGGGCTGGAACTGAAGAAAACTTGTTGCGTTCTTGAACTAGGGCTCTTGACTTCTCTTCTCCTCTTACGCTCTAATTTTTCTAAGTTTGATTAATGATTTGACTTAGGTAAGTCCTAGTTATGTTTCTAGGCCAAAACTGACTAAAACCTCACGATTTAGGGTCTAAACGACGTATCTTAGGGGTTAAAAGAAATAGGAAAAGACCAAAAGACCCCTGACTTAACTACTATCGGAGTGACTGACAGACGGGCCGTCATTCAATCTACGGTCCGTCGATTGTGGTCGTCGGTCAAGTCTGCCCGACAGGGCTTCACCAAAACGAGCATAACTTTTCACTAGGAGGTCGGATTTTAGCAAACTCGACGGCATTGGAAAGAGGATTCAATTATCTATCATATCATAGGTCATGGAACACATATTCCTTATATAAGTTTTGACCATCTAAAGGTGACTCAATCACAATTTTCATCTAACTGACTGCTGACCCTCACTTACGGTCAGACCTACGGACCGTGCATCGAATGACGGTCCGTGCTGGTCAACCGTGAATCGGGACTGAAGTTGGGCTTAGGGGCAACGATCCACGGATACGAACCACGGTCCGTAACCTGACCTACGGACCGTAGGTCCTGTCGTGGGTCAACACTTATCCGAATTTCTGGCTGAGTTCTGAGGGAGTTTGCTGACATGAACTACAGACATGCAGGACGGACCGTGGGTCCTCCTACAGTCTGTGGATGGTGCCGGAGAGTGCCACCTGCAACACCAAAAATCTGCAATCTGGTCTATTTTCGGATACGGGGTGTTACATTAGCCATCATATCTTCCAACTTAGATCCGTTGGAACTACCACTTACCCGGTATCTATTGCTGGGGTCACATAAACACCACTACAATAATTCCTATACCTATCTGTGTTCTGCCAGTTTCCCTGATCTCTATTTGCTGGTCCATTATACTGACCTAGCATATTTTTGACCTGCATTTATGGAAATGTAACCCTGATTTCCAGAATTATAATTCCAGAAACCTCCTTGGTTCCCCAAGTAGTTAGCTTCCTCATCAAGGTCAATATCCTGATCATCATACCTGTTTTGCTGTCCCACAACATTTACCTTTTCAGACTTGGTGACCAATGTCCTTTGTGAGAAGATCTATTTGCATCCTCTTGTGCGCCATGTCTTGGTCCCTTTCTTCTTCCCTCTTTCTCTATTCAACATTCAGCCAGTTTGTTGCCTCTCCAATAAGGGACAGTGGGAACAACCTCAACCTCATCGTTGTTTAGTTGACTCCAGGAATTTCTTGTGACTTATAGATTGTCACTAAATTGATTAGGTGCTGAATTGCATCATCACCAGCTGCACCCCTAAACATACCTTTCAGGTTCAACAGTTGAATCATAGTGCTGGTGATTGTGAACCTAACACCTGGAGGTAGTGCAGGTAACACTATCGCTCCAGTGGCTCCAGCTCCATCCAAATTTGCATCATCTTCATCATACATCATGTGCGCTGGATGCTGAGCTCTACCCCTTGGAGCTATTGGTTGGCGCTGTGGAGGGATCAATCCATCCACTCCTCTATTCTCATCTACCACCCTAGGTTGTTTGTTACCGCCGTTCTGCTGAACACCTCTTGCAACGGCTTCAACTTCTAGTCCCAACCTTTGTCTTTCTGCCTTAAGTTACTGTGCATTCACCATTCTTCGAAAAGTCTTTTGGAGTTCTGAGTCGTAAGGGATCAATGGAGCTCCTTTACTCATGGTACTTGGCATACACAATAGCACTCACCTAAAAGAGACATAAACACAGAACAAAACGTAAAATTAGGAAATATAACTACAAATCAAAGAAAATCTAGTAAAATACTTCTGAATTGAAATTCCCTGGCAGCGGCACCAAAATTTGATACGTCCAAACTTACACTTCAAATAAGAAGTGTAAAGGGTCGATGCCAATTTACAAAACTCAACTAGGGTTGAGGTCGATCCCACAGAGAATTTCTTTACAGATAAGGTTTCACTGTCGTGTTTATTTGAATATTGTTATTATCTCCTAGAAAAATAACAATGTAAAGTAAATTGGGTATGGTTGAATTGTTGTAATTACCAAAACTTGCAGTCAAAATCCAGGCCCAAGACTAACAAACTATTTCGTTGTAAGATTGATTCAATTAATTAAGAGAAACTAGGATTGTGTTCACCATAACATTAGTTCCAGTGTTATCCTGTAATTTGAATGTCAGGCAAATCAATGTTTACAGAATCCTTGCGAGTTAAATTTATCTAACGCTTCTCAGCCTAATAAGATAATGATCAGCCATGTTCTCTCAACCTTAGAATGTTACTAACATTGAACCTCGCTTGAAATGATATGGTGTTAAAGATCTTTTCTCTCGAACTCGAGCTTTAACTCCAATTTGTTAGTTTAATTCGGCTTTTTCCTAACTGGTATTTTCCTCTCAAACAAATACAAAATACAAGCTCGTCTAATGCGTTCACTCACTAGACGAAAATAATATTGAAAGCTAAAAACTACAGGTTGTAAACACAAACTGCCTTTTAGTCGTTTTGCGAAATCACAACTAGAATATCGTCATAGATCTCACAACCCCAGTCGTGATATTTAGCCACTCATGCTTTCATATAAACAATCAGTAATTAAGAATAGAAACATATTGAGAAAGACTTACGAAAAATAATTAGCAAATCAATAATCACTTTGATAATCTGATAGTCTGATCCGAATTTCCAACTAATAACAATAATAAAAAATCCAAAAATCGAAAGCTAAGAGTAATACCGTGTTCTTAGTCGTAAAACATAACATAATGAATAATATTCCAAAAATGACCTAAAGTAATTCAAAATAGAATGTTTAAAATAAGTCCTAGTCGAACTAGGACTGAAATTTCGGGTGGCTCTACGACCACTTCTACGGCCCGTAGAGGGCTTCACGGACCGTGAAGCCTTCCGTGAACTTCCCTTGGAACTTCTCAAAAATTGCCCTTCAAACTTGATCACTGGAAAATGCACCACGACAAGCACGACGGTTCGTAGTTAGGACCACGACCCATGAAGTGGTCCGTGGTTTTCACGTGGGTTTCAACTTTCTTCCACTCTTCAATACCTTCACTGGAAACTGTACCACGACAAGAACGACGGACCGTGGAGAGGACCACATCCCGTGAAGTGGTCCGTGGTCTTCACTTGGGTTTCAACTTTCTTCCACTCTTCAATGCCTTCACTGGAAACTGCACCACGACAAGCACGATGGACCGTGAAGAGGACTACGACCCATGAAGTGGTCCGTGGTCTTCACCTGGTTATTCCTTCTCTTCATCTTCTCAAGGCCCAACACTGCCTCACTTTCACAAGCTCAACCACGGTCCATACGAAAGTTAACAGACCGTGAAGTTGGCCGTGAACTTCACTTGGTCAACATCAGTTCTGCTTCTTTTTCTACTTTTCTATACAACACAGATTCTGCCTACTCATTTAACAAACCTATCAAATAATCCAAAATTTCACTTAATTCCAGTATTAGTTCATAGTTATTAAGCATCAAATGTGCCACGATTTAGCGAAACATCAGCCACCACGTCCCGTGAAGGGTTTCGTGGTCTGACGTCTGGGCTTGGTGACATCGAAGTCATGACCACGGGCAGGTCAACGGACCGTGGACCCTATCACGGTCCGTGAACCCTACCGTGGTTCACTAGTTCAGGTATGTTTTCTGCAATTTTTTTATAGGTCTGGTTTTTGAAGTGTTACAGAAACATTAAGGACTAGTTCTACGGTTCCCATTTACGAGTCGTCGTTCAGTCAACAAACCGTAGATGGAATCCATAGAATTTAAGTCCAAATTCAGGTACAACTTTAGGTCTACGAGTGCACAATATGAACCATCAAAATTCTTATGGTTCGTATTCTGTAATCGTATACTCCAGGTATGTTTCTAGATTTTTTAAGTGTGAAGTTTATCTACTTCTACGGTCTGTAGGAATACCTATAGACTGTAGATGGGTTTTTGTCGGTCCATGTTAAATTAAATCGCTTACCCTACCCGCGGCCATCTTAAATAAAATCATCAAATTTTAAATCCATCCCCCATTTTACTCATTCATTCAACCATTACATAATTACATAACTTCTCGCCCTTTAACATCCACGATCACAAGCCCTTAATTGCACATTCCATCATATAGCCCCTTTCTCCCTTTTCTTTCTCTTCCTATTTCTCTTCTTCCATTTTTCCAAAATTCCGTTCAAGTCTTATACTAGTGTTGCAGGTCAGTTAGAGGGATATAGCAGGAATTCAAGTGTCACATCACTCAGATCACTTTGATTTTACACAAATACAAGTATGGGCAAGTCCATACTACTTTAGTGGTTTGAAATTGAAGTTGAAATTAACTTAACCTAGGGTTGTAATGCTTGTTATTGATGTGCTAAATTGTTTAAAATCAACCCTTGGTACGATAGTATTGTCAGTGTTATCAATTATTTGCATAGGTGTCATAGTTTTTTTTAATAAATTAATCCTAATTGTGAAGTTGACTCAAGGGTTTAAATTGTGGTGCTAGTTATTGTTTTGATTAAATTGCACAAGTAAACCCCAAGGATGACGGTACTATGTGAATGTATGAATTAGAAATGCATACAAATGTTAGAATTAAGATTAGGCTGATAAATTTTGTAAAGTTGTGTGAAATAATCACACAATCCCAGGTAATTTGTGACCTATGAAGGTCTTCTACGGACCGTAGATCCATCTTTGACCCATAGTTGCCTTTCATAGATAAGCCTAAAGGACCAGTGCTAACTATTTGCCATACATCTTTGTACGGATGCTCTCTACGGGTCGTAGGTTATCCTACGAATCGTAGATAGGACTCGAACAAGTTATCTGATAGTTGACCTTAAATGAGAAGAACTATGTAGACTATCTATGAGTCGTAGGATTTTCTACGGATCATAGATAAGTCTCGTAGTTCATTAATAAAATACAGTAGCTCAAGTTTTGAACTATGAGACTAACCTACTGCCTGTAGAATCTTTGATGAATTGTATTGTCAGTTCATAGTTCCAACTAATGCAAATTGAAACTTGGTCTTCCTTCCTATGGTTGGACCCTACGGGACGTAAAACCTTCTACGGTTGGTAGGAACCCAACCGCCAGACAAAAAAACAGTGTAGTGTCTACAAATTTTCTTAGTTTCATTGATTTATTTTTAGTTTTTATTGCTTTCTTCTACCCTCTTCTTTGTTACTAACAAGTGTTCCCATAGGTACTATGCCACCAAAAGGTAATTTAAGAAGTGGGGGAACATACACTGCACGTTCTGCTTCCCTGTATCAATTACTAGATGAACCCACATATGATGAACAAAGTGGATCAGAATACAACTCTTGCATGAGATACGACTCACCTAGGGCACCCCGGACCACCAGATACCAATCCTGATAACTAGAGACGATCCCGGAACCCAGGTAGTATAGTTGAACCACCCCAATCATCAACTCTCCATTCTGAAGAGGGAGGGGGCTGATACACCCAAAATACACCTCCCTAAAAAAGCATAAGCAATAGTTTTCAAATAAATAACCTAACTGAAGTTAAGATCGATCCCACGAGGAATATGGTCTAAACTTAGGCTAATTTATTGTTGATTGTACGTTCATTCAGCTAACTTCATAAACTAGGGGGATTTGTAACATAAAGTAATAATTGATTATTTTGAAGTAACAAGTAACATGTAACATGATTCACAGTTTGTAATATCAACATGAGATGAAACTAGGGCATTTGTGTTCCCACAAGTTCTTAACACAGGTGTGTGCTATACTAACCCTTACCCTTGACCCATATTATCCCTCACTTATTTAGGTTAGGCTATTAGATAGTGGATTATCACGCTAAATATCCATTGTTTAACCTCTTTCTAATTCATTACTTCCTTGGTTGGGCAAGTAGGAATGAGGCGAGTTCTAATATTGTGCACCGTTATAAAACATTCAAATGAAGAGATTAACAATAAATGCATAAACACTATTCCAGAATTACTTAGTTATTAGTTTTACGTTGTTAATTACTTATGGTTTCTACAACCCTAGTTGTGGATTTAGTAGACTTCACGTATCAGGACACTACTTCGGTTCAAGTGCCAACAATCGCGTGTAGTGATATAACCCAACCAGGGGTTGGGATCGTTCCCACAAGGGGTGGTTTTGAGAATTAATAGAAAAAATAAAATTAAGTTCTAATCAGTCATAACTATAAATATTAACGAATAAAAACATACTAAATCTAAGGGATGACGCAAGCGTCAATTATCAATGCGGGGGTTTGTATTCGATTAATGAACAAAAAATGACAAAAATATAAAGAAACGAGATAAGGAGTCGAGATTCTTGGGATATGATAGGAATATGGGATAAAATACACTACCGGGTAGATGCTATTGATAGTTCATCGCTTAATATTTGTAACTAGGCTAGACTTTAGTGGGGGTAAATTCTCTCTCTCGAGCAACTTACCCCGAATAAACTCGATTTCTCTCGAACACCGAGTTGCCGCATTTAAGCACAGCCTCCGCCTTAGCCCATTCACTCTCTCGAGCTGAGAGTGTGGGAGAGGGCCTAGGATTCACTCTCTCGAGCTGAACCCACGATAACCCAATAACCACCGGCTATCGATTTAGTAGTCTTAGTTTTAAAACCTCTCTCTCTCGCAAACCAAAAACACTAAGATGAAATCATATTTGGAACTACAATCTCATTAAATTCAAACATAACTACTAAATGAAATCACATTTAAACAGCGAGTATAGTAACAATAAGTAACACCCAACAGTAAATTTAACCTATATTCACAAAATCACACCCCAAGAATTGGGGTTTTCGCTAGACATGAAAGAGAGATAGAAATCGATACCAACAAGTGTTTCCATCAAGTGGGTATGATTAATAAAGTCTTTAAACACGTCAAGGATGAAGATTCTTCGAGACCCACTTCCGATTTCTTGGAATTGAAAATTTTCTAATCTTCAAGTTCAAGCGCAATGTCTCCAAAAACTCTAAGAACTAAAACTGAAATATTCTTAGTCTCAAAATAAATTTCTCTCTAAAGTCTGATACTAAGCTAACAATTTAAACAAGTATTTATAGTATTTGAAAATTTTGGTTGCGGAGAATCACTCGGCTTAGTTAGTCGGGATCACCGACACACTCGGCGATTCGCCCTTTGGTCAAGTTCATCACCTTTCTGCTTTTGCCTTCAGCATTCTCACGTTTTGAGGCATTGAGCGATAGAGTGCTGCTTCGTGAAACTGCTCGGCGACGCACCGACTACTCCTTTTCATTGCAAACTTGACCTTTTCCTTTAGGACTCAGCACACTGGAACATTCAGTGGAATTTAGGACCTCTAGGCAACTCGTCTAATAGTTTAAGCGATACTCAGGAAGTCTTTTCTCCGTTCTTTCAGCCGCTTTGTCCCTTTTTGCTTGATAGCGTCCAAGCTTTGTCTCTCAATCCAAATACCTGAAACTTAAGGGTTTACATCAGTTATTGAAACAAAATATGCATTTGAGGACACTAATTCTATTAAAATGTAGCCCTAAATGAGTCCAAATGGTGTACTCATCAACACCCCCAACTTAAACTTTTGCTTCTCCTCAAGTAAAACTCAAGTTCAGCAGTTCAAAAAGGATGTCTCAAACAATGCTACACAAGACTCAATCATGAATGTACACAACAAGGCTCAACTTACTCATGCAAGGATCAATTGTATACTCAAAGACTCAAGTTGTGACACACCATTATCAATGATTCTAAAGCTCACTATACTTGCTTCAAATGCAAGTTCGAGCTCAACAAAGGTATTCAAATGCCCTCACACAAAGAATGATTCCATATTCACACACAATGGTTTAATCATTTAAAGTTTCGGAATCAAATGCAACACTCACTCTCACAAAGAAGAACACAACGCATGCTTTCACCCATATGTTTACCCATATTTTCCAATCAACAATTGTTTCAGCTCACTCAAGATCAAAAAGGTCTTTTCAAGGCTTGTAATAGGCTGAGTGCAATGGTATGGTCATTTAAGCTCAGTGACTTTTATCTTCGTGAAATGTGGTGCTTTCAACACTCCCTTTCCTCTTTTTTCATCTTTTTCTTTAGTGCTCATAAGTCATCCCATTATTCACTTCCATGGATTGTTCGAAACCCCCTTTCTTTCTCATAACTTTATTTCACAAAATTTTCTTTTTCTTTTTCTTTTCTTTTTCTTTTGTTTTTGTATGGAGGGGTTCTATTTTTCTCAACACCATGGGTTGAAGGGGCCTTTTCTTGCACTTCTTGACTTGCCTTCTCTTTTTACCACACCCCAACTTAGGCTTTTGGCCTAAGTTATCAATTCGATCAACCACAATTCAATAGGATTATAGGTAGCGGATTAAGAAAGGTCATGTTTTCATCAAGTTTCTTCCAAAGGCAGGTAAGGCTCAAGGGGTGTTCAATAGAGGTTCACACACTCACAAAGTAGGCCACAAAAACGTATATGTCAAATTGGCTCACACTCTTCGAAGTTGCCTAAGATCATATCAAGAGATAGGACCAATGGGGAAAATTCTAGGTGTTATCATGCGTGGTTCACTGTAAGCTCATCACACAAGGTATCGACACCAAAGTCAAACAAGACTCCACACTTTCGTTAGTGCGCAACGTTCATCACAAGAGAATCAATTTGATATTTGGCTAGTCACAACGAGATGCAAAGAGTTCACATATTGACTATGTAACTTTACTTGGTCTCATCGTAGCCGCACATTCATGTTCGTTCGATTATGAGCACTATTTGAGTCATCGATATTGATCAAAACTGAGACTGAAATTTACTAAAGAACAGCTACATTCAAATGCATACAAGAGGTGGCAAATTTTTTTCGGAAAGCTCAAAAATCATTTTCAATTTAAAATCAAGGAGCCACAAGCTCAAACATCCACGAAAAGCAGTATAAAACACAATGACCCAAATATATCAATAAAACACGAACATCAATATTCACACAAAAGGTGGGCCTCACCCCACCACAAACAAAAACCATTTGTCTACAAATGCAAATAACATTATATCTAGAATTGAAAATAAAGAAAGACAGAGAGGCGGGTAAAGAGGGGATCCTGTCTATGCAGTCTCTCCATCTGTCTGGGCCTCAGTGCCCGGAGTAGCATTCTGGACTTAGGCATCAGTGCCTGGAGTCACCTCAGGAAGAACAATCATGCCAGATTCACCAAGTTCTGCTGAGTGTGAGTCTGCCAAAAGACATGCACCGCTCTGCAAACTCCCCAAGCCCACGAAAGAATATTAGGGTCTAGGGTAATGGTCTTCCTAGCAGAAGTGGGCCTCTTGCCCCTGCCTTTCCCAGTGGTTGTGGGGAGTTTTGTAGCTTTGCCTTTCGACGTAGCTGCATCCTCATTTATCGCAAACCCTTTGGAATTCTCTTGGGCTGGTGTTATTCTTTCAGCATATTTTGATTTAGTCATGTCTGCAAAATTTTGAAGAGAAGTTATAAAAACTTAAAGAAAAGCACAACAGAACAATCTCAGATAGACTCGCCAAACCAGAGGGCGAATCGCTGAATATCTTGGGCAAGCTAGATCGAGCTCGCCGAAGTAATTAGCTCTAAAATTGCAGCAAGTAGGTGATCAGGGAACCACTCGGCATGTCGCCGGTAGCTTTCGGTGAACAAAGACAGGCCCGTCGAAAGTTCCAGTGTATAAAGGTTCAGGGGTGTAGACAAAGGGTGAAAGAAAAGCCTTTCGGTGAGTCGCCGAGTGCTTTTGGCGACTTCAAGTTTCTCGCCGAAGGTTATAGAATCAATCATCAAATAAAGCATGAAATCAAGGGCGAGTTGGGGACATTAGGCGAACCGCCGAGTAGTTTGGCGAGCATGACCCACCTCCCCAAACGGCCCAACGTGCCTATTTTCAACCCAACTTCTCAAATTTAACCCCGCGACCCCCAAAAATAAAATCAAAGCATGCACTAGTACAATTAAGGTAGGACCCATAGTACCCAAACACAATCCTTCGAATTTTTATCCAGTTTAAGGCATACAATTACGGGAATTAAACAATTACAACTACTCGAGTAAGTTTATCAAATTAAATCATGCATTCAAACAAATTAACTCTTAGCATAGAAACCCAACACAATTCAGCACGATAATATCATTGCATTTGAGTATGAAATCGATAAAAATAGCTCAGGGTTCAAAAACCAACCTTTGATACTGAATAAATTGGGATTGAATGTCTAGGCATCAATGTAATCCAAGTTCCAAGAACAAATCGAGAATGCAAAAATAGGGAATAAAGTGCAGGTGTGCGGTTGGGAGAATGAAAATGCATAAAAGTGAAAGAGTTTGAGAATTTAAACCTTTGGCTTCAAAAACCTTCAAGTTCTTTCCCACTCAGCGACATTAGTCGTGACCGCCGAACCATTCGGCGTCACGCTGAGAAATCACTTACTTCACCAAATTTTACAGAACCCCCAGTCAATTTGGGAGTTCAAATGGCGGTAAAAATTGGAATCGCCGACCTGGTCGGCGACTCTCCATTTATTTTTTGGGCCCGTCGAGTTTCACAGACTCTCTCTTAAAGTTGTCTTTAGTCTAAACTGGACTGTTTTGCTCGCCAATCTCCTTCTTTCCTAACATTTCCCACACTTTATCCTACACAACCAACACATAATTATTTTACAAACAAACAAAAAGCAACAAAAATAGGGTTTTGGGTTGCCTCTCAAATAGCACCTTAGTTAATGTCGTGGCACGATGCAAGTCCACCTTCTAGCCTCATTCTTGGGGTTAGCAATAGTATCACTAGGCAAACCCCCCTGCTGTCTCGGATTGAGATGAGACGATATGTGACCCATTTGGGTCTCCAACTGCTTTATCGACACTGAATGGGAGGTGGCGGTCTAGCTAAGGTTGGACACATGTTCTTTCATTTCTTTTAAAAATTTGTCTGACCTTCAACTTTGTTGAGGATACGAGAGAGCATATCCTCAAACCTACCACCTTCCGAATCCTTTGGCTTTTGGCACTCATGGGGAGGCACATACATGTCCTTCTCCCCATCCTTCCAGTTAGGATTTTGGTCTCTCCATTCTTTGTCGCGATCCTTCCAACCATCCTCTCTATCCCAACATTGGTTACCACCCTACCTCTAGTAGTTTGAACGATAATCACCGCCTTGGTTGGCTAGAAAATTTACCTCCTCATTATACAAGGCTTCAAACTTCGTCTCCTCAGGATTTGCACACTCGACCCCCACGACATTGACACCACGGGCACCAGCCCCCATGACATTTTTGGATAAAATGTCAAGCTGTGTCATGATCTTGGCCATGTTTTGGTCTCTCTCATGATCTTTCTCCATCTGCTTCTTAGATAGCTTGAATGTGAGAGGGGAGACCTAGTCTTCACGAGTGCACCATGCTCTGTTTATGGTCGACATACCATCTAAGAGTTAAGCTGCTATTACATACGGTTGTTGCATCAAGCCTCCAGGGGAAAGTTGGTCAGCAACACCTTTGTTTACCGAGTCCAGACTTCGGTAAAAATACTGCAGCAAAACGTTGTTGGGTAGACCATGAGTTGGGCATTAGAGCACCAACTTTTTGAATCGCAGCCAAGTCTCATGGATTGGCTCACCCTCTAAACGTTTAAAACTCTAAATGATGTCCCAAAGAGTCATCATCTTCGAAGGAGGGAAAAATCTCCCTTGAAATGCGTTTACCAATTCCTCCCAAGAAGTGATGGATTCGCGTGGCAACTCGGCTAGCCACTTGCACTCCTCTCACATCAACGAGAAAGGGAATAACCCTAACTGGAATGACAACTGAGAGATGTTTATGAAAGAGAATGTGCCGCACACATCCACGAAGTTTCAAAGATTCTCGTTAGGGTCCTCATGAGCCAATCCACTGAAAAGTCTCTTTAGTTGCAAGAGTTGCAACATAGTGCTCGTTATGTGGAACACTGCATTTCCCTCAGCTGGGGATCATTAATGTTGGACTCTTGGAATTTGTTGAGATTTTTTATGTCATTTTGGTGGCCCACCTAGCTGCCGTTGCTGCCATTGACACTCATGCTTCCTGCTTTCAACGCAAACAATTGAAACAAAACTGCAAATTAAGTAAGTAGAACTACCACTAATAAGAACAAAAATTTTACTAAACTAAATATTCTCAAATAACACTCTTCCCCGGCAGTGGCGCCATTTTGACTTCACGTATCAGAACACTACTTTAGTTCAAGTGCCAATGATCGCGTGTAGTGATATAACCCAACCAAGGGTTGGGATCGTTCCCACATGGAGTGGTTTTGAGAATTAATAGAAAAATAAAATTAAGTTCTAATCAGTCATGGCTATAAATATTAACGAATAAAAACATACTAAATCTAAGGGGTGACACAAGTGTCAATTATCAATGAGGGGTTTATATTCGATTAATGAACAAAAAATGACAAAAATATAAAGAAACGAGATAGGGTGACGGGATTCTTGGGATGTGATAGGAATATGGGATAAAAGACACTACCGGCTAGATGCTATTGATAGTACATTGCTGAATATTTGTAACTAGGTTAGACTTTAGTGGGGGTAAATTCTCTCTCGAGCAACTTACCTCGAATCAACTCGGTTTCTCTCAAACACCAAGTTTTCGAATTTAAGCACAACCTCCGCTTTAGCCCATTCACTCTATCGAGCTGAAAGTATGGGAGAGGGCCTAGGATTCACTCTCTCTCGATGAACCCACGATGACCCAATAAGCACCGGCTATCAATTTAGTAGTCTTAGTTTTAAAACCTCTCTCTCGAGCAAGCCAAAAACACTAATATGAAATTGTATTTGCAACTACAATCTCATTAAGTTCAAACGCAACTACTAAATGAAATCACATTTAAATAGCGGATATACCAACAATAAGCAACACCTAGCAATAAATTTAACCCATATTCACAAAATCACACCCCAAGAATTGTGGTTTAAGCTAGACATGGAAAAGAGATAGAAATCGATACCAACACGTGTTTCCACCAAGTGGGTACAATTAATAATGTCTTTAAACACATCAAGGATGAAGATTTTTCGAGACCCACTTCCGATTTCTTGTAATTGAAAATTGAAAATCTTCAAATCTTCAAGTTTAAGCACAATGTCTCCAAAAACTCTTAGAACTAAAACTAAAATATTCTTAGTCTCAAAAATAAATTTCTCTCTAAAGTCTGATACTAAGCTAACAATTTAAAAAAGTATTTATAGTGTTTGAAAATTTGGGCTGCGGAAGATCACTCGGCGGAGTTAGTTGGGATCGCCGACACACTCGGCGATCCACCCTTTGGTTTGGTTCATCACCTTTCTACTTTAGCCTTCAACATTCTCGCATTTTGAGGCATTGGGCGACAGAGTGCTGCTTCGCAGAACTTCTTGGCGATGCGCGGATTGCTTCTTTTCATCGCAGACTTGACCTTCTCCTTCAGGGCTCAACACACTGGAACATTCGGTGGGATTTAGGACCTTTCGGCGACTCGCCTAATAGTTTAGGCGATCCTCAGGAAGTCTTTTCTCCGTTCTTTTAGCCGCTTTGTTCCTTTTTGCTTGCTAGCGTCCCATATTTGTCTCTCAATCCAAACACCTAAAACTTAAGGGTTTACATTAGTTATTGAGACAAAATATGCATTTGAGGACACTAATTCTATTAAAATATAGTCCTAAATGAGTCCAATATGTGGACTCATCAATTACGCATACTTGTGTGATTACAATTCATAATAGGGTTAATAATATAAATTATAAACATACAATTAGAATAGATGAAATTCGTAATCTTGTATTGAAGAACAAAGACAAATTTCATAAATCAACACTTCAAGGATTAAATGCCAAAAGTATTTCCAAAATAATTCTCAAAGACAAAAGTAAGTATCTTAAAAAGTCTAACAAACCAAAAATGAAAAAATAAAACTAACATGTATAGAAACCAAATCCTAAATCAAATAGGAAAAGGAGACTAAGGAAATTCAGCTTGGGCAGTGTCCTCTACGGTTGGTAACCTACGACTCGTAGTAGTTCTTACTGCTCATAAGTACCTTCTGACAGTCAGCAGTTGGTCCATCATCTAGGGAGTTCTTTCTACGGGCATGGTCTATTGCTCCTAGTTATTTGTACGGCACATCCTATTCAACAGTCATTCATGGAGTGGAGCTCATCTTCTGTGAACTTTTGTGCGACTCACCGTTTATGACTAGCAGTAGTGACTACGACTCGTTAGTCCACATCCGTCGTTTCACACATAGCTCCAATTGTCAATACTTCGACCTATGAATTACACCTACAACTCGTAGTGGAGATGATGACTCATAGGTCAAGATGTACATCACCAAAAACTCTATTGTTGCAACACTTTAACACCAACTTTTCCGAAACATATTTCCTGCAAAATTCAAGAAAAAACACCATCACATTTAAAAACAAAATGCCTAAGACTCATGCAAAACTCTAAGTTTAATGCATCAAAAGTACTGTAAATTCATGGTACATCTACACCCTCACCTTAAAATCATTGCTTGTCCTCAAGCGACGCAACATACTCTAAACGACACTTATATAGAAGTAACCCAAAAACTTAAGCGATCATATGAAATTTTCTCAATAATCAACCCTCCTTATTTATTCTCAACATAGTGCAATTTTTTAGTTAAATCAACAAGCCAACATATATGGATCAATACATGACATAAACACATTCACATACACTGATAATAATCACAAAGATACCAACTTTTTGATAATGTAACTTGTGCCCTCACCGCAAAGAAATACTTTTGTTAACATAGAATTGGAATTTTATTAGTTTAAGACTTTGTATACACTTACACTCAGAATTGAATTCAATACAATTTTTGTACAATACCATAGGCTTGTCCATATTTTCTACACTTCGACTTTCAAAACCGTTTAATTAAGATCACAATAGGACTTTCTTTGCTTATAACGTAGGCTTAGGGTCGGGTGTGTTGTATTTAGATATTAAATGACTTTTCTGCCCTCCTTGACATTACATTGGTTATTTTTTCTCTTTTACAACCAATCCTGATACCGTCTTGCTTTTTGCTCTTCTCCTTATGATTCATTGAAGCTCAGGTGTGACTTTGACTTGATTTTCTCACTTGATTCAACTTTTATTCATCTTTTCATTTAAGATTCACTTTTTTGTTTCTTTATGTTCACTCACACCATTCTCAAATAGTTTTTTTTTTCATTTTTTTTGTTCTTTTCTCTACACACAAATCTTTTCATACCTCTTTCTTTTCTTGTTTTCCTCCATGATAGCCACCCTCAACTTAGACATTTAGCATGAGTTGAGATGTACGATGTCCTAGGAAGGACCAGGGAAAAAATCAAGGTAAAACTCTGAAGTAGCCACCCTCAACTTAGGCTTTTATCTTGAGTTGAGGTACATAATATCCAAGGATAGACTGGGGCCAAAACAGAGTTTAAGAATTTATTCAGGGAAGGTAAATTGGGTGCATTGAAAGAATAGTCTTCTTCCAGCTCAAACATTTGGATCGAAGGGAGTAATTCATTCATTTGGTTGGTTGTTTTTAGGATTAAGTGGACTCCTTATCAATAATGGACTATGATCATTTCCTAATTCACTGTTTCAATCATCTTAGCAAGACCAATCGGGCAAGTTCTATGATCTTAGGAATATTTATATGCCTAAGTTGTCTATATTGACCCATGAATTGATTTGATTGAGGAATGATCTTTAGTTGTTAACTAGATTTTCGGTATAACTTGTGATAATTGTGCACTAACACACATGATTAGCTGTTTCAGGAGCACTAGAAGGAATTGGAGTTGGAATGAAGAAAGAAGGAGCAAAGATGTGCAAGAAAATGGCCAAGGCAAAAACGACCAGTGGTTGGCGCACTGGTTGGCGCGGCGTGTCACTGGTGGTACTTCAGAGTCCCTTCTCAGGCGCGCTGAGAGGCATGATGCGCCAAGGAGGGGACGTCAGAGTCAAGTGAGAGGCGCGACACGTTTCTCTTTTGCCGATTTTTCCAAGTTTTAAATACTACTAAAAGTAGGATTCCTAATTTGAGTAGTATTTGTTCCCAACTTTTCCTACTATTATAAATAGATCCTTAGGGCTCCAGAATCGTGTTCAACTTTTGATTTAGTGTGCAAGAGCAAGAATTCAAGTTTGTAATAGGTTTAATCCCTTAACTCTTCTATTTTCTGGAATTTGCATGAACTATTGCATTTTCTTGTTTTCTAATAGCATGAGTGGCTAAACGCCCTAGTTCTGGGGCTGTAGCTACGAATTGATTGTTGACTATTTAAGGTTGTTGAATTAATTTTCGGTTGTCATTACAAGTTACTTCTATATTCTTGTTTTAGTATTTTATGCTTAGCTCCATAAGATAAATTTAGTGTCTAATCTTAAAATCGAGAAAGGAGAGATTAGATAGACCAGAGAATATATAGAGCTCGATCCACCCATTAGATTGAGGTGATTAGTGTTCAAGAGTGACACCCAGACGAACACCTTGCTTGGTTATGAAATAGGATGAAATCTTAATGTTTGCCTGTTAGTCTATCTATCCCCGCTCAACGATGTAGTTAGATAGCTAACTGGGGTAGGCGACGAGAGGTGTATAACCCGGATCATACTATCAAACCTATAAACTAGTAACTTGACAACTGAAATTAATTCTAAGCCAATAATGGGATACATGATATTTTAGTATATGCTGCAGCCCTGGAATTGCTTTTAACTTACTTGAAACATTATAACAAAGTTGTTCAAAATTAGTTACGTTTAATTAGTGCATAATTATTAGTAGATAAACAATAAATCATCAACTCTTGAAAAGGTTACTTTCTACTTTTAGTTGTAGAATTAAGCGAATATAAGTTGATCATCAGTCCCTTGGGAACGATAACTCGTTTTTTTAAGAATCTATATTACTTGCGCGACCACGTACACTTGCATGTATATTAGGGAGCAACAAGTGTTTGGCGCAGTTGCCGGGGACTTAGAAATTGATTTATATTCAGATATTAATTACTTGATCTTAGCTTGTGTATTGCAGGTACTTGAATTTCAGGTTTGGCTCGGAAAGGAGATCTTGTCGAACCTTACCACGAACCGGAAAGAGTTTTGCGCAAGCGCAAAAAAATGAACCAGGGACACCAAGGAGAATTGGGGTTAGGTATTCCGGGAAACTTTGATGATGATAATCAAGACAACGTGAATAACCCAACGAACCCAAATAACCAAGGAGTACCGCCGGTTGTTCCTGTAAGACCAGTCCGTGATGTGGCAGTCCCACTCACAGCCAACTTGGCATCCAGTATTAGGAAACCTCCACTGGGGGGTAGATTTGATTTAAAGTAGAGCATGGTACAGATCCTCCATACTAATGGGCAATTCACTGGTCTCCCCCATGAGGATCCTTAAGTCCATCTTAGGACTTTCATAGACATCACCAACACATAAATCCCAATTGGAGTCTCATCAGACTATGTAAGGTTGACTTTGTTCCCATACTCATTGTTAGGAGCTGTAAGACGTTGGTTAGACTTTGAGCCACCAAATTCCATCGCCACTTAGGATGATCTAGCAAAGAAGTTCCTGAGTAGATTTTTCCCATCCAAGAAAACTGCGAAGCTGAGAGAGGAGATAATAAACTTTGTTCAAAATCAAGGGGATGACATGTACCAAGCATGGGCACGTTTCAAACAAATGTTGATTGCTTGCCCACACCACATGCAAACCAATGAGGTACTTGCTCACACTTTCTTTGAAGGTTTAGACTATAATGCTCGTTCTCTTCTTAATAGTGCAGCAGGTGGATAAGCCCTATCCATAATATGTGAAGATTTCTTTGCCCTAGTTGATCAACTTTCAGAAAGGAACCAAGGGTATGAGGGGGAAATGTCTAGAACCCCACCCAAAAGGTTGCAGGGATCATAGATGTTGACCAAGATACTGCCATAAATGCCAAATTAGATGCAATTCAACATAACATTATATTGCAATTTAAACAAATAGCTCTAAATCAGGCTCCGGTAAACGTAGTACAACAAACAACAAATTGGTGTGAGGTATGTGGTAGTGGAACTCATGAAACCGAGCAATGTGAGGCAAACCCGAATTCCGCAAACTATGTGGGTAATGCGCAAAGGGGTGTAGTGCAACAAAATTATGGTAATACTTACAACCCTAGTTGGAAGAACCATCCTAACTTCTCATGGGGTGGGAACCAAAACCAAAATCAGGCACAAGGGGTTAACCAATACCGTTCTCAAGGGGCTGGGCAACAGTACTACAATCCTAACCAAAACTCAAATTCTAGTGCACCAAAAGGGGGGATGACCAATGAAGAACTACTCCAAAAGCTCATGACTGAAATATGGACCAAATTAAATGCTAGAATAGATAAGCCGGATGAGAACATTAGAAACATCCAGATGTCCCAAATGAGTTTAGAGAAACAAGTTGCGCAAGTGGCTAATTCCTTGAACTTGCGTCCTCTTGGCGAGCTTTCCGGTGATACTGAGCCAAATCCAAAGCATTTGCATGCGTTGAGTACTAGAGTGGGCTGCAATTAGAGGAACCAACTCCAAAGAAAAGAGAAACTGAGGTAAGTAACAAAGCAAAGAAGGTGGAAGAGGTAGTAAAAAGCTCCAATGTTGAGGTACCTGTTCCTCAAGAGAAATTACCACCCCCATTTCCACAGAGGCTAAAAAATTAGAATGAAGATGAGCTTTGGTAAGTTTCTCTCTCTCCTTAAACAAGTTCACACTAATCTACCTTTGGTTGACATTTTGTAGGGTATCCCGAAGTATGCTAAATACGTGAAGGACATAGTGGCCAGCAAGAGGAGACTCACTGAATATGAAATTGTAGCACTTACTGAGGAGTGCAGCTCAAGGATCCAAAATAGACTGCCCAAAAAGTTAAAAGATCCGGGTAGTTTTACTGTGCAGATTACAATTGGGCAAAGTGTTCATGCCTGGGGGTTGTGTGATTTGGGGGCAAGTATAAATTTAATGCCTCTATCTTTGTATCAAAAGCTTGGGTTAGGTAGTCCAAAGCGAACCATTGTTATTCTCCAACTTGCAGATAGATCCATTGCTAGGCCAGAGGGGGTGGTAGAAGATGTGTTAGTGCAAGTAAGCTCATTGATTTTTTCGGTAGATTTTGTGGTCTTAGACTTTGAACCTGATTCTGAAGTTCCATTCAGTTTGGGACGACCTTTCTTGGCGACGGGGAGGGCATTGATTGATGTAGCAGTTGGTCAACTAACCATGAGGGCATATGATAAGGTAGAGGTATTTGATGGTTACCGCGCTTTAAAATTACCTTCTATTTATGAAGAGTTGTCTACTATTACTGTGGTTGATCGCATCGTGGAATCACAAGTAGTTGTGCCCGAAGATCCTTTAGAAAGAGTGTTAGTGGGTCATGAGATAAAGGGAGACATTGAAGATCAAGAGATTGAATCATGCTTAAATCTAGCACTAGTACACATTCGTAGGAATCAAGTGAAGTCACTAGAACGCGAGTTGGGGGACCCACCAAAGCCATCAATAGAAGAATCCCCTACTTTGGAACTAAAAAATCTACCAGCTCACCTAAGGTATGCTTATTTGGGTACTAATAAAACCTTTCCTGTTATACTTTCTGCAGAATTTTCTGATTTACAGGTTGATGCGGCATTGAGGATCTTAAAGCGGAGGAGGAAAGCAATTAGATGGCAGATGGCTGATATTCATGGGATTAGTCCGGATTTATGCATGCATAGAATTTGCATGGAAGAGGATCACAAACCCAAAGCACAACATCAACGTCGACTAAATCCTGTAATGAAAGAAGTGGTCAGAAAGGAAGTCATAAAGTGGCTAGATGCTGGAATTCTGTACCCAATCTCTGACAGTAAGTGGGTAAGTCTGGTACAATGTGTTTTCAAGAAGGGAGGTATGACAGTGGTAAGTAATGAAAAGAATGAGTTAATTCCTACTAGAACAATGACCGGTTGGAGAATTTGCATGAATTACCGGAAACTAAATGATGCTACCCGAAAATATCACTACCCCATTCCCTTTATTGATCAAATGCTTGACCGACTAGTAGGGCAGGAGTACTATTTTTTATTAGATGGATATTCCGGTTACAACTAGATCTTGATTGCACCCGAAGATCAGGAAAAGACCACGTTCACTTGTCCTTATGGCACATATGCTTTCAAGCGCATGCCATTGGGACTTTGCAATGCACCAACGACTTTTCAAAGGTGTATGATGGCCATTTTTCATGATATGGTGGAAGACTTTGTTGAGGTGGTCATGGATGATTTTTCTATCTTTGGGAAGTCTTTTGAGGTATGTCTCCAAAATCTTGATAAAGTGCTTGCTAGATGTGAAGATACTAACTTAGTTCTAAACTGGGAAAAGTGTCATTTTTCGTTAAAAGAGGGAATAGTGTTAGGACACAAGGTGTTTAAATCTGGTTTGGAGGTTGATAAGGCTAAAATAGAAGTTATTGAGAAATTGCCCCCTCCCATTTCTGTAAAAGGTGTGCGTAGTTTTCTTGGTCATGCAGGTTTTTACAAGCGGTTCATCAAGGATTTTTCCAAGATTGCCAAACCTATGTGCAATATTTTGGAGAAAGAGGTGAAGTTTGACTTTGATGAGATGTGTTTGAAAGTATTCGAGATGTTGAAGAGGAACTTAATTGAGACTCCCATCTTAATTGCTCTTGATTGGGGATTACCATTTGAACTCATGTGTGATGCAAGCGACATAGCAGTGGGTGCATTGTTGGGACAAAGATAGAACAAAGTGTTCCACTCGATCTATTATGCAAGCAAGACCCTTGAGTCTACACAAGCTAATTACACAGTGACTGAGAAGGTGATGCTGGCTCTAGTGTTCGCCTTCGACAAGTTCAGATCGTATTTGGTAGGTACTAAAGTGATTGTTTTTACTGACCATGCAGCTATTAGGTACCTATTCAACAAGAAGGATGCTAAACCAAGGCTGATTCGATGGATATTGCTTCTCCAAGAATTTGACCTTGAGTTAAAAGATAGAAAAGGTACTGAGAATCAAATAGCAGATCACTTATCTAGGTTGGAGGATTTTTCACATGTGAATGAAGGTGAGAAAATCCAGGATGATTTTCTGGATGAACAATTTATGGCATTAAATATCTCTCAAGTGCCATGGTATGCAGACATTGTGAATTTGATAGTAAGTGTCGAGTATCCTCCGGGTGCAACCACCCAACAAAAGAAAATGCTCAATTATGATGCCAAGTTCTATATCTGGGATGAACCATTCTTGTTCAAGCAAGGTGTAGACCGGGTAGTGAGGAGGTGCATTCCAGAGTCTGAGGTTCACCAAGTACTCGAGAGTTGTCATGCTAGCCTATATGGAGGTCACCATGGAGGAGAGCGTACTGCTCATAAGGTACTACAATCTGGTTTCTTTTGGCCCTCGTTATTTAAAGATTCTATTGCTTTTGTGAAGGGCTGTGATAAATGCCAAAGGTTGGGTACTATTTCAAGAAGACATGAGATGCCGCTACGCAACATTTTGGAGGTGGAAATCTTTGATGTGTGGGGTATTGACTTCATGGGTCCATTCCCACCATCTAGTGGGAACCAATACATTCTTGTGGATGTGGATTATGTTAGTAAATGGGTTGAGGCAGTTGCTCTCCCTTCTAATGATTCAAGGGTGGTGATAAAGTTCATAAAGAAGCACATCTTCACTCGCTTTTGCACTCCAAGGGCAATTATAAGTGATGGAGGTAAGCACTTAATTAATCATCTTGTTAAAAACCTTCTTGCTAAGTATGGTATTCGTCATAAGGTTGCTACAGCTTACCATCCTCAAACGAGTGGCCAAGTAGAGGTCTCGAATAGAGAGGTGAAGCAAATTTTGCAGAAAACGGTGAATGCGCAATGAAAAGATTGGTCTGAGAAATTAGATGATGCATTGTGGGCATATAGGATTGCGTATAAGACACAATAGGGACTTCTCCCTATCACATAGTGTTTGGTAAAGCATGTCATCTTCCGGCAGAATTAGAACATCAAGCTTATTGGGCAATTAAAGGGTTGAATTTGGACCTTGAGCTAGCCGGTAAAAAAAGAGTGAATCAGCTGCATGAACTTGAGGAGTTCAGACTGCACGCGTATGAGAATGCCCAGCTTTACAAAGAAAAGACGAAGAGATGGCATGAGAAGCACATAGTAGCTCGTACTTTCAACTAAGAGATAAGGTACTACTCTTTAACTCTAGACTAAGGTTATTCCCTAGAAAACTAAGGTCAAAGTGGAGTGGTCCTTTCGAAGTGGTCAGAATGACACAACATAGAGCCGTTGAGCTCAAAGATACGACTGGCCTTATGTTCTTGGTCAATGGGCATAGGGTGAAACACTATTTCGGTGAGGATTCAGATTGTGATCGGGAAGCACTTGAGCAAAATGATGAATGATCCCAGTTGCGTTGTGCCGCGACGTTAAATCAAGCGCAACATGGGAGGTAACCCATGAACAATATGTAATAGATAGGTAGTTCATTTTTGAATTCTTGAAATTTTTGTTTGAGCATAGTTTCAATTATTAGAATATAGGTTAGTTATAGCAAGATAGGATTTTCTTTCATTATTTGTAACTTAGTGTGTAATAAAAAAAAAAGGGGTCAGAGGCACTGGTTGGCGCGTTGCGCCAGGGGTCGCACGTCAGAGCGCCCTCTCAGGCGCGCTGAGAGGCGTGTTGCGCTAGGGGTCACACGTCAGAGCACCCTCTCAGGCGCGCTGAGAGATGCATCTCCCCCCTATCGCGCCACCACTCAGATTTCTTAATTTTCTGGGTTTCGACCTAGATTTACCCCGACCCACCTCTTAAATCCCTAGAATCTTTCACTCTTCTTCTCATTCTCTCATTCACCCGACCCAACCCCTATATTCTTTCCAACTCTTCTCATCCTTCCTATTCAAATTTCCATTGTCCACCATTAACAAACCCCCATTAAACAAAACCAACCCTTCCCCTCCACCACCTATAAACTCCCCACTTCTGTAATGACCCGAGAACACCCCCTAGCCGTTACATGCGTATTCGACCTCTCGAAGGTCTTATACAAGCCTTAGCATTCATTCATTGCATAGATAATAAAAAACACTAAGAATTTAAAACTTTTACTGAATAAAACCCTAAGACTTCAAGGGTTATCAACATTTGAAAACATCAATACGCAAGCGGAACTACTAAGTCTCTTTAGCCAATCTTAGATAAGAACGTAAAACGTACTAAGGGACACGACCCCTTTACAAATGAAATGAAACTTAATTGTCTATTACAATGACTAAGAAACTTCTAAACATAGTCCTCAAATCTTGAGGACATACCAAAGACTTGGAAGAGTGAAGCAATTCAAGCAACTCCAGAGCACAATCTCCTCCAAGTTACCACAACCTACACTTGTAGTAAAATAGAAGAAAGGGGTTAGTACAACACACGTACTAAGTATGAGGATATGCAAAACATGCTAAAAAGGACATTTATTCGGAAGTTATTCTTTCATGCCATTTTGATAAAATCTCATGAACATCAACATAATAGGCACGTTACAAGTCACAACCAACAATACAAAGTCATATGCTTCACAATACCTCATAAACATACAAAACCCATTTACCTTTACCTTCTTGCCTTGGACCTCCACCTTAAGTAATCCTTAAGCAATACCTTTGTGCAATGTATGGGCAACGTCCCATACCATCACCCATACTAAGGCACCACCTTAAGGTCACATAAAGTGCACTTACCATGCATACCTCAACCTTCACAAATTGATCACATGAAACATATAAGCACATAAGCCAACAAGTCACTTCATAACGCTAGAACACTCATCAAATGTCATCCCAAGACTCACCTAAGTAAAACATGGTGAGGAAACCCATACTACCTCTCCATACCACACCCAAGTGATCCTTAAGGCTACCCAAGACAAGCTCCATTCATATCTCAACATAAATCATTGATTAAACTTAATGCATTTAGATAACTTCATTCACTAATGACATAAGATCATCACATGCATTCAATTCAACATAAGCACTTACATTCAATTCATTATGACTCACTTTCACATTAGCATGCTCAAAGACCAACGCTTTCATTAATTAGGCCAAAGAGACTCACTCATTCATTATCATTACTAAGACACACCAAGATCTCCCTTAAATGTCTACTTGTGCAATGTCTAGATGATGTCCCATTCCACCACCTATCCTAAGTAGTACACCCTTAAGATACCTTAGTTCATTCATTCATTCATTAGTGTGGGGGAAGAGCCTTAACCGACATAGACCATGGAGCTTGACATGGAATCCCGGTAATACCCTTACCGGATGAGGGATCCCTACTTGCCTAAGGTAGGGTCATTCTTTTAGCCTTAACGTGGTAGAGACCACTAGCTAGTCCTATGTGGGCATATAGTTAAGGGATAGAAGGATTGCTTCTAAGTATCCACATCTCAACTAACGAAGGGGCACCCATCTTAAGGGTTGCTACTAAATACTCACATCTCAACTAACGAAGGAGTATCCACCCATCTTCATATCCTCTCAGTGCTAGCCATTACTCCCCTACGGAGTTTGGACATTCATTTCATTTAGGGATAAAGATTGCTACTAAGTACTCTCATCTCAACTCACGAAGGAGCACCTATCCTAGCCCAACATTCATTAAGGAAGCTCTTGGATTCAAAGATGAGAAAACATTTCATCTAGGAACCCCATTCATTTAAAAGGAGTACTTTATGAGACTATCCTTACAATAGACCCAACTTTCATTCATTAGCATTAACTCCCATTCTTTTTATTCATTCTCACATTCTTTCATTCATTCTTCACTAGGTGTGAGAAGAGGTAAACATAGTCTACCTTAACCTCACCTTCATTATAAGTCATTCAAAGAAGACAACAACCAAGCATAACACATAGAGCTCTACACAAGGTCACATTTCATGCTCTTAGACCATACACAAATTCACATCATATCACATTACCTTCACCTAATCAACATTACTAAAAACAACAATCATCCAACTTTGCCTACAAGGCCATGATCACAACATGCTTATAAAGTAAACACCTCCCCACTTTCAAAGGGATCAAACCTCACAATTCTAACATCTACTAAATATATATATATAATACTAGAATCAAATAATCTATTCACAACTTCATTATCATCATAAACCTTAGGTCACAATTGCCCATTCAAGGCCAACATCCAATATAACACAATTGACCATCAATTTCTCATAATTCAATATAGAACAATACATAAATCAATAGCCCATAACAATCTACACATTATTAGCTCATAATCAAAAGACCCACTTTAGACCGAAAATTAGGGTTTCAAGATATGCAAGGGTTCATAGAGTTTTTGACCTTAAAACAATAAATATTAACATAAAACATCATTTGAAATACTTTCATGCAAGAACCCAAGCTTAGAATTGAAATTGGGGTTTTTAGGGTTTATGAAAAACCATTGAAATCACTTTGATTTGGCTCTTTGATTGAAAGGAGAATCAAAGATAAAATCCCCATACCTTTATGATTAATTTCCTTAGGAATTGTAGGAGAAATCAGTAGAAACCCATCCCTCTCGCTTGAAGCTTCATCTTCCATGGAGTTCTAGAGAGAGTTTATTTGAGAGGGAAGGTTCAATTTAGATAATGAGGTCTAATTCTAGGTCTTGAGATTTTATCCACTTAAAATACCCTAAAATAGGTAGAATAACAATTTATAATAATTCCCCAAAGTACCCAAAGTACCCCTCACTTAGTTGGAGCTTTTTAAACAAGTCAAACTTGAGTTTTATTTTTGCAGATTTCGTTGGAAAACAAGTCCGTGACGCGGAGGTGTTCCCACAAGTTTCTGGAAATTAAATTTCGAGGCAGAGGAGTCCGCAACACATCCGCGATGCGGACCAAACTTTTGGCTCTTGGTGGAGCTAGTTCGCGACGTGGACATGCTCCCTCCATGAGCATTCTGCAAGTTGCCTTGGCAGCTTGTTTGGCCAAGGGTTGTGGTCCTCCTCGGGGACTGTTAGGGTGGTCCAGAGGAGTCGTAACCAAACATTTTGACCCTAAATACATTTATTAAGACACTAGGGTCACCTCCACTGATTTTAGACTCCAAAGAACACATAAAAACATGAACAACATACTAGAACACACCAACACGTAAAAGACTAGTTTCCGAACGTCTTGGTTGTCCCTTGACGTTTGAATTCCAAACTCTTTAAAACTAACTAAAAAGGCTATTCTTCATTATTTTAACAAGTTATTAATGCATAAAACCCATGTGAAGCTTTACTTTATCCTACTTCATTTTAAGGGGTGTTACAACTTCCCCAATCCTCCACTACTTAATCTCCAACTTCCTCATTTCCCTTCCACTTCTAACCCATCATTCCCCCACAAATTTTTCTTTTTCTCCTTTCTCCTCACTGCCCTACCCGACCCCCCCCCTAATTTTTCTCATTTTTTCCTTTCTTTAGTTTTCTTTTCTTAACAGGTTGAGATGGCTCCAAAAGCCAAAAATGTGGTGGTTTCTAAGCGGAATAGAAAAGGAGAAGCTTCTGGATCCTCTAGTAGACAGGAACCAGTGCAAAAATTTGGTAAAAAGGCTATGGAGAGGTATGGGTGGGAATGGTTCGAATGCCAAAGAGAAGCGAAGTATATGGGTGACGAATTTGTGAATGAGGTAAAGTTACAGTCGCAATTTCCTGATATATATCGGACTGTGCATGAGTTGGGTTTGAGGTTTATATTTGACAATTGGGGGGATTTCAATTTGACACTAGTGCGAGAATTTTATGCTAATTGGCTAACTGAAACGAAATATAAAACTGTGCCTGTTAGGGAGAAAGATGTTAAGTTTTCTGCACGAATTCTGAATGAGTTGTTAGGAACCCCGAATTGTGACCCTGATGAGTTTAATAACTTGAAGGATAAACCTCCTTATATGGATATCCGACATAGCTTGTGTGGAGTTGATTCGACTGCTAGGTGGGAGCGGAGTAAGGATACTAGGAGGCATAATACCCTCCATTTTGCTAACTTTAATCAGGTTGCTAGGGTATGGCTGAAGATAGTGTGTAGTGTGTTGTTGCCTGCCAAACATTTAACTGAGGTGACAAGAGATAGGGTGGTGTTAGTCTATATGCTGATGAAGGGAATGCCCATTAATGTTGGGGCGATCCTGAGGCAAAACATGATGAAATTTAGGAATAATTTGAGGTGGAGATTCTGTTACGGGGGGTTGATAACCTGTTTTCTGAGGGCTGAAGGTATTGAAGAGGAAGCAGTGGATATGACAGTTGCTTATCACCCGGATCTGACAGGTAAGTTGGTTGATGTGACCTGCACCAAGGCTCTAGACACGTCTCATGGACATGTCTTGTCTGCTCAAGAGAGGCATGCTCGTGATGACAGTGTCATGGCAAGAATGTTTGGGATGGCGGAAATGCAGCTGCGGATAGGTGGCCGTCCAGTTACAGATGCGGAGATGGAGACCATGGCGGAGCGCTACCCCTTGACTGAGAGTGCATCATTCTTATGCCGGACTGGTCCTATATTCTTAGAGCCTTTGGATGATGATGATGCTACTGCTGATGAGGCTATGGATGATGAGGAGGATAATGATGTGGATGAGGAGGCGAATGCCTTAATGGTGTTTGATCACGGTGAAGACGAGGCCTAGAGGCCCCAAGGAGTATTCCTCACCTTATACTTTGTTTTAATTGTGCACTGATGACAGTGCTTATTTTTAAAGTGTGGGGTGGGGTAATATGTCTCTGATTATATATAGTTGTTTATTGCTTTATCTAGTCTAGTGTTAGTTTTTAGTTAATTTTTTTAAAATTTTTTATTTTGGGTTCCTCAGCGTTTGTTTTCGGTACTTTTACTGAGGATTGTCCCTTTGAACCGACTAGGACTAGTTTATTATTTTATTGTGTCTTAGAGTCGTCATAGGAGTGACAGTTCCCAATAATGGATGGATGACGACCCTCTTAAGGGAAAATTAGTCGCATAAAAGAGTAGGATTGAGAAACCAACCTTGGTCTTTTGAAACTATGTCCGACAAAGTTAGCCAAACATCATGGGTAGTCACAAGTGGAAACGTGCAATAGATTGATGACCTTGTAACAAGCATGTGATCTTAGTTTTTACTCAGAATAAAAATCAATGGGCTTAATTGTATAATAATACCGTAATGCAAGTTGTAGGACATGTTGGTTGATATATCCTTATATGTGTCATAATGCCATGTGTGGTGAGAATTGCTTGGTTCTTTCTTAACTTGATATCTAGAACTTGCCTTGTGTGTGTTGAATTAGTAGCGTATATGACTTAAGGAATGTGATTGAGGCGCTTCTTTGAAATAGCCAATTCTTAACTCTACTTGTATGCCTACCATTGAAATCATCCCTAGTGAAACCCCATTGAGCCATTAGCCTTGTTTATTGATAAACCACATGATAAGCCGAAACCGGTTGTTTGATACCAAGTCTTTTGATCCTATGAAAATATCCTTAATGCACTATGTTGAGAAGAAGGGCTGGAAAATGTTGGTTGATATAGCTAAGGGTGAATTGCTACATTATGTGAAAAAGGAAATTCTATTTTGGCCCTGGTCCTTAGCGACAATGTGCACTTCGACTAAAATTGAGGGTGGCTAATTTAGAATTATTCTCGAAACATTGGCCCTGATCCTATCAAGGATAATGTGTACCTTACATGGATGTTAAAAATCTAGAGTTTGTGTGGCTAGTGCAAAGGCATGAAAATAAAATAAAATAAATAAACATGATGAAAAATAAATAAAGGGCAAATATGATGCAACAAAAAGGGTAAATAGTCATGAAGTGTGTACTAGGAAGAAAGAAGAGCTATAAAGAAAATTGTTGACAAAATAATGATATGTGCATTGGGGAGGTTTAGTCACTAAAATGCTTCCTAAATATTCCCTCCCTTACCTTAAGCCGACATTACAACCTAATGAAAGTCCTCTTGATTCCTTAAGAAATATGTGCGAAAGTAATAATACACTATTGGCAAGCTTATGTTATGTTGAGAAAAGTAAGAATTTCTTTTGTGAGGGTAAGTGATGTTTGAAAAATAGGCCTTGTTAATATTGAAAGTAGTTTGAGTGAAAGGCTTTACTAAACAAGAACAAGTGAGGGCGTTCATGGCATGTGTAAGATTATCTAATTAATATGTTTGTATGAGTTTGCATTAGCCCAGAAAAATAATAAAAGGGTCATTCTTTGAGCATGTGTGGTAACTTGGTATAAATGTTGTGAAATGTTGAATCCATTGTGAACTACAAAATCATGATAAAAAAAATGTTCGGATAATTTTAAGGTGGCTTGATAAGTCCAAGGGTTGTGTAAAAGAGTTGATAGTCTAGAAATTGTTTGGAGACAAACAAAAGTCTAAGTGTGGGGTGGTGATCTTACGCATATTTATATGCCTAAGTTGTCTATATTGACCCATGAATTGATTTGATTGAGGAATGATCTTTAGTTGTTAACTTGATTTTTGGTATAACTTGTGATAATTGTGCACTAACACACATGATTAGTTGTTTCAGGAGCACTCGAAGGAATTGGAGTTGGAATGAAGAAAGAAGGAGCAAAGGTGTGCAAGAAAATGGCCAAGGTAAAAACCACCAGTGGTTGGCGCACTGGTTGGTGCGGCGCACCACTGGTGGTACTTCAGAGTCCCTTCTCAGGCGCGCTGAGAGGCGTGACGCGCCAAGGAGGGGACGTCAAAGTCAAGTGAGAGGCGTGACGCGCCAAGGAGGGGACGTCAAAGTCAAGTGAGAGGCGTGACACGTCCCTCTTTTTCCAACTTTTCCAAGTTTTAAACAGTAAGTAGGATTCCTAATTTGAGTAGTATTTGTTCCCAACTTTTCCTACTATTATAAATAGATCATTAGGGCTCCAGAATCGTGTTCAACTTTTGATTTAGTGTACAAGAGCAAGAATTCAATTTTGTAATAGGTTTAATCCTTTAACTCTTCTATTTTCTGGAATTTGCATGAACTATTGTAATTTCTTGTTTTCTAATAGCATGAGTGGCTAAACGCCCTAGTTCTGAGGCTGTAGCTACGAATTGATTGTTGACTATTTAAAGTTGTTCAATTAATTTACGGTTGTCATTACAAGTTACTTCTATATTCTTGTTTTAGTATTTTATGCTTACGCACCATAAGATAAATTTGGCGTTTAATCTTAAAATCGAGAGAGGAGAGATTAGATAGACTAGAGAATATAGAGAGCTCGGTCCACCCATTGGATTAAGGTGATTAGTGTTCAGGAGTGACGCCCAGACGAACACCTTGCTTGGTTATGAAATAGGATGAAATTTTAATGCTCGCCAGTTAGTCTATCTATCCCCGCTCAATGATGTAGTTATATAGCTAACTGGGGTAGGCGATGAGAGGTGTATAACCCGGATCATACTATCAACCCAATAAACCAGTAACTTGACAACTGAAATTAATTCTAAGCCAATAATGGGATACATGATATTTTAGTATATGCTGCAGCCCTGGAATTACTTTTAACTTGCTTGAAACATTATATCAAAGTTGTTCAAAATTAGTTACGTTTAATTAGTGCATAATTATTAGTCGATAAATAATAAATCATCAACTCTTGAAAATGTTACTTTCTACTTTTAGTTGTAGAGTTAAGTGAATATAAGTTGATCATAAGTCCCTTGGGAACGATAACTCGTTTGTTTAAGAATCTATATTACTTGCGCGACCATGTACACTTGTGTGTATATTGGGGAGCAACATTCTAGATTGGCACGTACCATATAAATATACAAATATTCTCACACATATGAAACCCTATTTCAATATCAAATAATCAGTGCATCTGGTTCATGTTATTGCTTAAGTCATGTTGTCTAATCGATTCCTATCATGTCATACAAAGATTCTACACATTAAACTTATCAATCACATAGATATAACCCATATCAAAAATTGGAGGGTGTCAATTTTCATGCTCTTTGCCATCACGCTTTTCATTCTAGTCTACTTCTACACTTATACTATCCTAATCATGCTGGTTCAACAGAAATCAAATAGTTCCTTAGGAAAAGAACACAGTTAAGAAAACCCAAGGAAGGTTTATGTGTTGGGTTATTTAGGATTCACCTTATTACTCACAATCCGTTCACCTTACCTCCACAAGAAAAACCGTGCAATTCCCTCAATGCACAAAATAAAGTAAAACATAGGGTGAGACAAACCTATAGCGCATAAGCGTAAAAGACCAATCTAGAAGTTGGTGGGTTCGGTTGCGCCAAACTTTCTAGCTCAAACTGTGTGGCACCATTAGTGACGCCCTCTACTATATGTAACACCCCGTATCCGAAAAAGGGAAATGAGACCAATTCCCAAAACTTGCAGGTTCCACCCACGCCGGCCACTCATGACCCGTGGATTGGACCACGGATCGTAGGTGTGGTCCGTGGTTGGCCTGCCTAATAGTGGTTTGAGGGCCAAAAACCACCGACAGACCTACTGACCGTGGGTCAGAGCACTCTCTGTGGTTCGAAGCCCCAAAATCTTCTTTTCTAAACCAAACAATGGTCTACCAGGACGGACCGTAGGTCAGGCCATGGTCCGTCGACTCGGGTCTTTCGATGGCAGCTGACAATTATTTTTTAGGGGCAGTTGGGTCTTTTCCAAATTAATTAGTTCCTATACTACATCGTTTTACCCTTCACTAAGACCCCTATATAAGTATTTCAACCCCCAAATTAACCCATTCACTTTATTCTTCCAAATTCACAAAAGAAAACCAAATCTCCTCCCCAAATATATTCTCTCTCTAGAACTTGAAGAAGAAGAAGGATTCACCTAGGATTTCAAGTCAAGGTCTCAATTCCTCTATAGAAGGCTAAAATTTGAATTCAAGGTATGATAGTTTTCATCCATAGATTCCTTCCATCCATGGAGTTCCCAAATTCCTCTATTTCAAAAGGTAGAATTCCCTAATTGAGTTATAGTTTTCTTCAATTAGCATGGGTTCCTTTCATTATTGATTTAAATAATTGAATTATGATCTTCTATGCATGAATAGATGAAATACTATGTTTTATGAGGTTTTCCCCTATGAACCCATGTAATCCTCATGTTTTCAAGTTATGAACTATATGATATGGGATTTTGATCTTCAAGGAAGAGTTTTATGAAATTAAGCATGTATTGCTAGCTTTACGTGAAATTATGATGAAATCCATATCTAACCCATGTTTTCTAAGCATTGATGATTGAAAGTGGGTTTTGAACCTAAAGAGATAAATTATGGATTTTTGCATTTTCTTATAAAATCTAAGCAAATGTTTTAAGGGTGCTTTGAGAGTAAAGTACCAATGATGATGTTGTTGTTGTGTTGTTGAAAGGATATTCTCATAAACACATACTAGCATAATGTGAAAGGTTTTCTCACATAGAAATGATTCTTAGGTTGAAAGGCTTTCTCACCTAATTGAATAAAAGAGTAAGAGCTATCGTAATGACACTAGCTTGGATTGGTTGTCCTAGGGCACTTCTCCATGAATTATAAGTTAGGTCAAGACTTAATAACTATTCCATGGGATTTATGCTTAGCACTGAGTGGATATTGATAGTGAGATGGAAGCTCTCCCGTTAGTAGAGGCCGGGTTTGTAGAATCAATCTATTGAGATGGAAGTTCTCCCATTAGTAGAGGCCAGGTTTCTAGTAGCAATCTCCTGATCCCTTAACTATGTGCCTCCATAGGTTGATTAGCTAGTGGATCCACTTTAGCTAGAAGTTCATGGTTTTACCTTTGCAAGTTGGACAACCCTTTTCGGACACCGGGGGATCATGTTAGAGCTCACATGGTCTCTATGTTGGTTAAGGCTAATTCCCCACATTAATAAATGAACTAAGGCTACTCAAGGAGTATCTCATATGTGTTCAAAGGCTTCAAAGATCATGTTAGCTTGCATTGACCATGTTTTAATGAAGAATGTTTTCTAACTTTCTTATATTATGTTTTAGCTTTGCCAATTGCATGTTATGAATTGAAATGACCCTTTTAGCATGTTTTAAATGTTTTAAGCATGGCTATCATACTTCGTACATTTTTTGTACTAACGCAACTCTTTCCTATATTTCCTTCAAATGTAGGGTCCGACATTCAAGTTCTGGAGCTTCATGGTTAGAGGTTGACTTGAGATATTTCTGAGCTTTGGTGAGTCCTCATGCTTCGAGGATGAAGTTTCATTGTTTTAGTTTCTTTCATGAATTTCTCTTTTGGACATGATATATGGGTTAGGCCCAATTTCATTCTATTGTATTAGATGGCTATAATGAGACAAGTGTTTTAGACTTTCACTTTTCTTTTATAAAATGTTTGGACTTGGACTATTATTTTTACTTTTATTGTTCTATTTCTTATGTTATAAGAACTAGGTGGCTTGTATGGAGTTCTTCGGGGTTCTATACATCATGTTACATCTAGGGGGTACCCCTGGGTCGTGGAAAACTTGGTATCATAGCACAAGGTTTAGAATGATCCTAGGAGTTCTCCTAAGCCACGTCTAGTAGAGTCTACTTCATAAGTATGAAGCGCGCCACATGTATGGATGAGAGGCTACACGATGATTATGAAACTTCACTTTTTTTCATTACTCTTAAGTTGTGCGATAGAGTTTAACTCTATAAGGTCTCTCTCATAATCCTTATCCTATTTTCTTCAGGATATGGCTACCTGAAGAACTTATGCTAGAAAGAATGTGAGGGAGAATGTGGAACAAGAAGCCCCTCCCTAAACTCCTCAAGTTCTGGTCGATCCGTTGGCCGGGCAAGTGTCCAATGCGGAGTTTAGTGCTGCTTTTCAAGGGTTGGTTGAAGCCGTGATGGCCTAAGCCAATAAGGAGGTTGTGGTTCCCTCAAGCCTAAATGTGAGTATGATGGCTTCAAGAGTGAGGGACTTCACCAGGATGAATCCTCTAGAGTTTTATGGTTCTAAAGTTGAGAAAGATTCTCAAGAGTTCATTGATGAGGTCTACAAGGTTTTGATGATCATGGAAGTGATGCCGGTGAAAAAGGCGGAGTTGACCACTTATTAATTAAAAGGTGTTGCTCAAACTTGGTTCAACCAATGGAAAGAAGGGAGACTGGAAGATGCAGGTCCTCTTGATTGGGAAAATTTTAAGGTTGCTTTTCTTGATAGGTTCTTTCCCCTTGAGATGAGGGAAGCTAAGGTGCTTGAGTTCATTAATCTCCGACAAGAGAGTATGAGTGTGAGGGAATATGCTCTAAAGTTCACTCAATTGTCTAAGTATGCTCCAATGATGGTTGCTGATTCAAGGGATAGGATGAGTAAGTTCATTTTGGGTGTGTCCGAAATGGTGGTTAAAGTGTACCGAACCATAATTCTCATTACTGATATGGATATCTCTCGTCTCATGGTGCATGCACAACAAATTGAAAAGGAGAAACTTAAGGAAAAGTCTAGGGAGGTAAAAAGGGTTAAGGTCGGTGATGGTAATTTTTCTCATGCAAGGTCCGATGAACAAGGTCATCCCAAATTTTGGCAAAGGTTTTCCAGTCAAGATTCCTCCAATGCTCCTCCAAATTTAAACAAAGATAGGGTGTCTAACCATGAGCCTCAAGGAGGTAATGGTAGTGTATCTTCATTGCCCATGTCTACTTCTACTCTATGTTGAAGGAAGCACGATGGTAAGTGCCTAACCGACACAAATGGTTGCTTTAGTTGTGGTAAACCTGGTCATAAAATGAGGGATTGCCCAATGTTCGTGGAAAAAGAAAGAGAAGGCAAGCAAGCTACTCCTACTGGTTCGCGTTCCAATGCTCCTAAGCAAAACCGTTTCTATGCACTTCAGACTCGTGGTGAATAAGAGGGTTCTCCCGCTGTGGCTATCGGTATGTCGAAAATTTTCCAACTTGATGTTTATGCTTTACTTTATCCCGGTACCACCTTGTCTTTTGTGACGCCATATGTGCCTATGAGGTTTAATGTGTTCCCCGATGTGTTGTTAGAACCTTTTTCTATCTCTACTCCTATTGGTGATTCTATTGTGGCTAAGAGGGTCTATAGAAACTATCCCGTTTCCTTATCCCATCGAGCTACTCTTGTTGACTTGGTAGAGCTTGATATGTTAGAGTTTGATGTTATCTTAGGTATGGATTGGTTGCATTCATGTTATGCTTCTATTGAATGTAGAACTCATGTAGTCAAATTTCAGTTCCTGAATGAGCCTATCCTAGAGTGGAAGGGGGGAAATTCTATGCCTAAGGGTTAGTTCGTCTCTTGTATTAAATCTATAAAAATGATTTCTGAGGGTTGAATTTACCATTTAGTTAGGGTGAGGGATGTAGATTCTGAAAGCCCTTCTCTCGTGTTAGTCCCCATTGTTAATGAGTTTCCGAAAGTATTCCAGATGATTTACTCGATATTCCTCCTGAGTGGAAAATAGACTTTGGTATTGACCTTCTCCCAGATACGCAGCCTATTTCTTTCCCTCCTTACCATAAGGCTCCGACATAACTAAAGGATTTGAAAGAAAAATTGAAAGATTTGTTGGATAAGCATTTTATTCGACCGAGTATCTCTCCATGGGGTGCTCCAATTTTGTTTGTTAGAAAGAAATATAGTTTTTTTCGTACGTGCATTGACTATCGTCAGTTGAACAAGGTGACCATTAAGAATAAGTATGCTCTCTTAAGGATAGATGATTTATTTGACCAACTTGAAGGAGCAAGTTATTTCATAAGATTGATCTTCGATCGGGTTAACACCAATTGAGGGTGAAGGAATGTGACATTCTTAAGATGCCTTTCCGAACTCGGTGTGGTCATTATGAGTTTTTGGTAATGTCCTTTGGGTTTACTAATGCTCCGACGGAATTTATGGTTTAGATGAATATAGTGTTTAGACAATACATTGACATGTTTATGATTGTGTTCATTGATGATATCTTGATCAATTCAAGAAGCGAGAATCAACATATTGATCATTTGAGGATTGTATTGAAAGTTCTTAAGGACCAACAACTCTTTGCTAAGTTTAGCAAATATGAATTTTGGCTAAGGTCCGTATGTTTCCTTGGTCATCTTGTTTCAAGTAAGGGTATTGAGGTGGATCCAAAGAAGACGGATGCGGTCAAGAGTTGGCCTAGAGATCTAAATCCTTCGGATATTAGAAGTTTCTTGGGTTTGGCCGGTCACTATAGAAGGTTTGTTGACGGATTTTCCTCAATTGCATATCCTTTGACGGCTCTGACTAAAAACAAAGGCTAAGTTCATATGGTCCGAAGCTTGTGAAAAGAGTTTTCAAGAATTGAAAGATAGACTTACATTTACTTCGGTGTTGACCTTACCGTAAGAGACATATGGTTTTGTGGTTTATTGTGATGCCTCAAGAATTTGGCTAGGGTGTGTGTTTATGCAAAATGGGAAATTTATTGCCTATTCCTCAAGGCAACTCAAGATTCATGAGAAGAATTATCCTACTCACGACCTTGAATTAGCGGCAGACATTTTTTCCTTAAATATTTGGAGGCACTTTTTGTATGGAGTTCATGTAGATGTGTTTACCGACCACAAGAGTTTACATTATGTGTTTAATCAAAAAGATTTGAATCTTCACCAAAGAAGGTGGCTTGAGTTATTGAAGGATTATGACATGAGTGTTCTTTATCACCCCGGTAAAGCTAATGTGGTAGAAGATGCTCTTAGTCGGTTGTCTATGGGTAGTGTTTCTCATATTGAAGAAGAATAGAAAGAGTTGGTTGGAGATGTTCATAGATTGGCTCGATCAGGTGTTCAACTAGTGGACTTCACCAAGGGTGGTGTTATTGTTCACAATGGTTCTGAATCGTGTTTTGTGGCGGATGTGAAAGCCAAGAAACGTCTTGATCCAACTTTGGTAGAATTGAAAGAAGCGTTGCTTAAGAAATCCATCGAGGCTTTCTCCCAAGAGGGAAATGTTGTACTTAGATACCAAGGTCATTTGTGTGTTCTAAATGTTAATGACTTGAGTGAACACATCTTGTCAAAAGCCCATAGTTTGTCGTATTCCATTCACCTGGGAGCCACGAAGATGTACTATGATTTTTGAGAACTCTATTGGTGGAGTGGGATGAAGAAGGATATGGCGGGATTTGTGGCTAAGTGTCCAAATTTCAAACAAGTAAAGGGTGAGCATCAGAAACCGGGAGGTTTGTCCTAAGATATTAGTATTCCTACTTGGAAGTGGGAAGAAGTGAACATGGACTTTATTGTTGGTTTGCCTCGCACCCGGCGACAACATGACTCAATTTGTGTTATAGTAGATTGGATGGCGAAATTGGCTCATTTCCTTCCCGTCAAGGTTTCCTATTCGGCGGAGGACTATGCCAAGTTGTACTTAAGAGAAATGGTAAGGTTGCATGAAGTGCCTTTGTCCATTATTTCCGATTAGAGTGCTCAATTCACTTCTTAGTTTTGGAAGTCATTCCAAAAGGGTCTTTGTACTCGTTTTAAGCTTAGTACGACCTTTCATCCTCAAATCGATGGGCAAGTAGAGTGTACTATCCAATCTTTGGAAGATATGTTAAGAGCTTGTGTGATTGATTTTAAGGGCAATTGGGATGACCATTTGTCATTAATTGAGTTTGCTTATAATAATAGCTATCACTCGAGTATTGGTATGGCTCCATTTAAGGCCTTATATGGTAGGAGGTGTAGATCTCCTATAGGTTGGTTTGAGGTGTGTGAAATTTCCCTAATAGGTCCCGAATAGATACATGAGGCCATAGAGAAAGTTTGACTTATTAGAGAAAGGTTGAAAATGGCTCAAAGTCGGCAAAAGTCATTTTCCGATGTGAGGAGAAGGGATCTTGAGTTTGATATTCATGATTGGGTTTACTTGAAGATCCTACCCATGAAGGGTGTAATGAGGTTTGTTAAGAAAGGAAAGCTTAGTCCCCGATGTCACGCCCCGCGTCTACACCCTGGACTTGGCCGGCACTCAGAGACCATTGTTGGCCCCAAGCGAACCCTTGGCCTAGCTACTTAACTCAACGGAAGACTTAACTAAACACTATATAAGTTCATAAAATAGCTTAACTGATAAAATCTAGCCAAAATGGCTACTTATGTCTCAAAATAGGATATCTGTAAATACATAGATGAGAGACCCATAACTACTGTCTGACTGTCTATGAAGCCTCTACAATACTGAGATGGATGTTAGGACAGACCCCACAACATCCTAATAAAGAAAAACTAGGAAAAGTTAATAAAAGAGTCCTCCAGAATGCAATGAGGCTCACCACTGACTCTGGAGTGCTCGACTAGATCAACGGCGCGCTAGATGCTGATCCTGGTTACCTGAGTTTGCATCATAATAAGATGCAGGCCAACTGGCATCAGTACATTGAATGTACGAGTATGCGAGTTGGAATGCTAAACAACAACTTAAGCTTGAAAGGAGTAAGAAGGAACACTTACCTTGGCTCTGGACAACTCATGAATAACTGAACTCAATATAAAGCAATAAGACACATGCAATATATATATATATATATATATATATATATATATAAAGCTTGTAAAACAGTGTAAACAACTTAGTTCAT
>JAJOOF010000887.1:0-32636 GCA_029582545.1 Solanum lignicaule
TGATGATCTTGAATACCTGTGTCTGCATCATGAGAAGATGCAGGCCAAATGGCTCAGTACGTGGAATGTACGAGCATGTAAGGGGAATTCTAAAGCATAACATAAGCTTGAAAAGAATCTGAAGAACTTACCTGGCTCAACTCAACATAACTGAACTTATTTCAATATAAAGCAATTTAAAACATGTGCAATATAAAGGAAAGCTGTTTAAAAACATGAAGCCAACTCTGTGTGTATGCAAAGATACATATAACTCTGAGATGTATGTAAAAATACAAATAATCTGATGTATATAAAAATACTAGATACTGCTGTGGGAGTTTCTCTAACAGACAACCATCATATAAGAGCTATTGTGATGATACAACGATCTTTCTCACGTTGCCAGCGCATCCTATACCTTGCCATATGTATAGGACCTGAACTACTAAGTGGATCCACTAGTCTATACGAAAATGATTCATCTAAAAAGTATGATCCTTTTCTACCCATTATGGCTACATTGTTTTTGGGGGCTGTGAGTTATCTGAACTCTCCTCCATATCAGTGCTCAATACTACTCCCAAAATATTCTAGCTCTTTATGTTTTAAAAACATACTTCTTTCTGTTATTTGAGATTAGTGCTAAAAAAAAACTTAGCTCAAAAGCTATCTTGGAAATCTCAGTTTCCTCTCTTGCTTCATTTAGAAAGCGATTACTCTTTTCTGAAAACTAGCCCGAAGGCACTTTGGAAATCTCAGTTTCCGTTCTTATTTAAATGTGAAAACATTTTGAATCTCTTTGGGAATACTTAGTCCCCTTATATGATACGCTCAAATTACACCTCCTTAAAGAAGCATAAGCGATCGTTACCAAGTACATAATCCAACTTGTAGGTTGGGGTCGATCCCACGAGGAAAATGGTTTAGACTTAACTTTAAGTAGCATTATATTCATTTAGTAAGATTACTTCCAGAAACAAGTAAGTAAAGGGGGGGGGGATTTGTGAAACAAATAGTAAGAATTCAGTAAGTAATCAGTAAAAAAAAGTCAATTTTGGTTGTTATCAAGATGAGAGAATTAACTAGGGTATACCTGTTCCTCACAAGCTCATAACACAGTAATCCTAGTAATAACAATCCTTTCCTAGAGTACTACATGCAAAGTGATAAGCTAGGAATCTCTAAATCCTTGGTCCGGTAGCTAGAGAATTTCACCCGGCACCTTGGTCAGGCTACTTGTGTATAATTTACTAACCCTTACCTTTACCTTATATTAGACATCACATCGATGTTTGGCATAGTTATTACTTCGCACCAACCGACACTAGACTATTAGATTGTATCACACTAAATCTATGTTGATAATTCTTTTCTTGTTGATTACCTCCTTGGTCCGACAAGTAGCAACAAGGCGAGTTCTAATGTTGCGCACCGTTAAAAAGACTTTTAAACGAAAAAATTATCAATGCTTGCAAAACACTATTCAAGAACTGCTTATTTACTATTCATACTTTGTTAATCGCTCATGCTTCCCACAACCCTAGTTGTGGAGTTTAGTTACCCATAATCATATGAACACAATTCATTGTTTTTGATGAAAGAATTATGAACTTACGTAATTGAGAATAACAAACCCGAAATTTTAACTTGAATTTCAATACCAAAATCTTCAAAACCAACTTAGGAAGTCAAGAATTGCTAGGTTTGCAATTTTTTTTTCCAAAGTCACAAAGTAGAACTGAAGTAATAAAGTATAACCCCCTAAAACGAGGTTTACATACCCTATTTATAGAAAAACAAGTCCTAACTAAAAAGGGAACGAAATAAGGAAATACAGTTTTCAGGACGCGTCTTCAATCTACGACACTGACCTACGGTTCGTAAGTCTATCTATGGTCCATAAGTCCCTTCCGTGGCTCAGGACTTGGGCAAATTTTCAATCTTCAAAATCTTCCAAACTTCTGTCACATTAGACGGTTTAACAGTACAGAACGTAAGTCAATCTACGGTCCGTAACTCCTCTCCGTAGCTCCATACCTAGACTTTTCAGCATCAGGTGCTGGAACCAAATTTCTATCACATTTTACGGAGCGACAGTACGGTCCGTAAGTTGCAACCGTGGTTCCACACTTAGTCGAGAATTCCCTGATCTTCAGCCATGCCTTGCCTGCCCATCGACGTCCATCATCTACGGGGCGTAACTTGACTTACGGTCCGTAGGTTGCTTCCGTAGATGCCCTTTTCTGCACATCTTTCAGCTGTGTCTTCAAATCTCCGTGTCTGAACTTATTTCCTGAAAACATGAGAAAAAAACATAAGAACTAATACAAAATGGCCCTAGACACACACAACTCTCAAGTGAAATGTATTAACAATACCGAAAACTCACGGTATATCAACACCCTCAACTTAAAATCGTTGTCTGTCCTCAAGCAACGCACTAAGACTCTAAACGACACTTGTATAGAAGAAGAAACTTAAGCACAAGCAATCACATGGCTCTCTATCCAAACTCTCTTTTCGGGTGCAAACTCTATTCTCTTAGACTCAACAAGCTAATTCATGCGGATAAAAATATGACAAAGATCGACCAACCAACACACAACATACACTGTTTTACTACCACCAATGTACCAACTTTTCAACAATGTAACTAGTCCCCTTACTTCAAATGAAATCCCTTTTTCACACAATGAATATGAATTTGAGTACAAGGATTCATTCCACACTCACACTCATAAGTAACTTCAAGTACAGTTATTGCTCAATACCATAGGCTTGTCCTTATTTTCACTGCTTAGACTCTCAAAGGTAGGTTCTAGGATCACTATAGGACTTTCTTGGCTTGTAACGTAGGCTCAGGGTTAGGTTTGGTACATTTGGGTACTTTTAGTGACTTTCTGCCCTTCTTGACACTACATTAGGCTTTCTACCTCTTTCTTCCCCTACTCTTGACATCCTACCGTTTTGCCTTCTTTCCCTTGATTCTCTTCAACCATGGATGTGACTTTAGATTTTGTTGCTCTTTATTTTTTTTTCACTTTCATCTTTTTCTTGCATTTTATTCTTTTCTTTAGCTTTGAACAGGTCACATCCTTTCCTCTCTTTATTTTTTTCTTCTTTTCTTTTCTTTTTCAACATCAAACTCTTTTCATACACATTTTTCTTTCGGTTTCCTCTTTCATAGCCACCCTTAACTTATGGATTTTCCATCGTTGAGGTGTACAATACCCGATGTCAGGTCAGGGCCAAGATTGCGGTTACTTTTTACAATAGCCACCCTCAACTTAGGCTTTTGGCCTAAGTCGAGGTGCACATGTCCAAGGAGGGACCGGGGCCAACTTGTATATGGGAAGGTGAGTTAAGGGTTCAGAAAAAAATGGTCTAATTTACGCTCAAAGCATTTGGATCAAAGGGAGCATTTATTTTATTTGGCTGGATTCTTCTTTTAGGCAATTTATGGACTTATCAAAACAAGGGCCTATGATCACTTCCTAGCCTCCAGAGTAGATTGTCTTAGCAGGACTAACCGGGCAAGCTCTAGAGTGGCACAAAACCTGTCTGAACAATCAACTATTCTCACACACTCTTGGCACATAATTTCATTATCAAATTATTAGATGACCCAGTTCAAGTTTTAGCTTAAGTCATGCCATCAAGTTGGTTCCTTATCGTGTCATAATCAGAGCCAACACATTCAACTCATTCTAGTGTACAAATTATAACACAATTTTTAATCAACTTTTGTCATCATTCTTTATTCTTTCTCATGCTTCTACACATACAATCCTAACACATGCCGGTTCAACAGAAATTAAGCAGTCTCTTGGGAAAAAAGAACACAGGTAAGAAAACTCTAAGAGAGGATTTATGAGTTTGGTTACTCAGACTTCACCCCATGAGAGGATTTATGAGTTTTGTTACTCAGACTTCACCTTATCACTCATCCATTTACCCCACCCCTAACAAAAATAGATGCATTTGTCCCCAATGCATACAAAAAACAGTAAAAGATAATGGATTGGGTGAAGCAAACCTGTGGCGCATAGCGCTGAAGACTCATCAACAAGCGGGTGGGTCCGATTTCCCGGGGTCCGCTGGAATAATACTTGGGTCACCCTTAGTAGTGCCTACATCATCCATCATAGCACCCTCAGTAGTGCTCTCGGTTACTCTAACTGCACCATCAGTGGTGCTCACATCGTCCTTCATAACAAGCGGGACCTCTACAACTGGGGCAGAACTTGATGCCCCCGCAACACTCTCACGCACCCTCTGCTGGCACAACTCTTCATCTAAAATTAAAGCCTTCTTAGCCTCTTTCTCCCGCCTACGCTGCCTCTTTTGGGATTTTTCCTCCTTAGTGCCTCTTACGTTTGGTACGTGTAGGCTCGGGCTCCTCCTCGGCGGTCCCACTGAATAAAGCATTCAGCATCGTATTATCAGTCAATGCAGTAGGTGCTACCTGTGGCTCAACTGCAGCAGTGGCAAGAATGGCATTAACATCGGCCCATAGACTGTCTAACTTTACTTAGAAAGAGGACATATCAGTAGTAGAAGTTGGCCTTTCGAGAACTCGTTGCTCGAAGGCATCTAGCCGCTTATGAACTGCTTGGACCTTTTGGTCCATTTTTGCCTCCATCCTCTTTTCTACTCTCTCTTCGGACTCAACAATCAGCTTCCACATCCAGGGCTTAATATGGTGCAGCAAAGTGGTCATTTGGCCCTCTAATTTCTGGATTCGGGCTAGTGGTATAATAGTGGCTTCAAAAGGTGGAGTGGCTCTGGATGAGCTCGGGGCTTGGCTAACGACCTGTGAGGAGGAAGCCGGTGTATCATCTGGATGTGTAGTCCCATTCCCCTGCACCTGCTCCACAACATCTACCAAATCATTTCCCAACGGCACGTCAAACCGAGGCCCTCTGCGCGGAGCTGCCATATTCGCCTCATCCTGGATTAACCTGATGTCCAGAGTCCCTGTTGCATGGAACAATTTGTCACATTGCCAAATCGGCACTCCAACGTCCCTGCATAGATGAAAGATCATACACGAAAATGGGTAAGTAGTAGAGGTCTTAAAAGCCCTCTCATGTATGTCCGCTAGTAGCATGCGGGGGAAATCAATTTCAATCCCTGCGACCAATGCAACAACCATGATTGATTTAGCCCATGTAACTAGGTTGTCAGCCTGCGTTAGTGATATTCTATTTCGTACCAAGAGCCAAAAGAACTTGGCCACCAGAGTTAGGGTGGCCTTCCGAATACCTAACCGGGGTGAAGCAACCCATTTCGCTCGCTCCCCATCTTGGTTCATGTGTCTAGCAAGCCACAATAGGACAGCCTCCCTCTAATTTGCATTACGAGTGAAGGCTTCAGTCTGCATGATATCCCACCTATAATCAAAGTCAACCATGTGGGGTGTCCAAGCGCTCCCAATGCTAGGACCGTATAAGAACCTACTGATTGTGGCGCGAGAGATCTGCACCCGAATACCTCGGACCATAGTAGAGGTTAGAGGGTCTTGGGAAGTGGGCTTGGACCTCTTGTCGATAGAGCCTCGGAGGGTGGTAGCATAGGAGGCATAAAACTCGCGCACAATCTCCTCGCTGTAAGTCCCGGGGTCTCGAGCCATCCACTCACATTTGTGCCATTGAAATAATTGGTGGATCTCTAGCATAGTGTGTAGACTCCTAGTGAGAACTCTGCGCTCCTCAGTGATAAGTCGGGCCATCCTCCCTTTTTCATTGAGCATCTTGGCATCCCGGTAGATCTGCCACTGCCCCTCAACACACCACCTGTTTGGTTCCCCTTGCACTGGGTCAGGATAATTGTTTTGTGGGATTTGGACGGTGCTCGAGCTAGTGGCCTCATCAGACGAGGCAGCCCCATCATGTTCACTGGACCCGGTGGCGAAACCGAAAGCAGACCCGGCAGCATAGTTAGACTTAGAATCGGACTCAGACCTCGTCGGTGACCCGATCAGTCCTCCTCATTAGACTGGGAGGCAGTGACTACGTCAGGAATCACCTTCTTGGACTGGTTCAGAGCAGTCCGGGGAGCTGTGGGTGAATAGTCGGGGTCCTGCTCCCTATCGGTGTACTCATTGATTAGCCAAAAAGTTGGCGCCATGGATTTAGATCGTCCCTTGGTGGCTATAACCTTCTTCTTAACCATGGTACCTATTGAGGGAGAATTAGTGCTCAAACAAACTAAAGACAAACGAACACACAAAATAAAATATATTCTACAGTAGCTACAATGATCACCTCCGGTGGGGGACCTATGGTCCGTAGAAACCCCCCGTAGATCAGAGGTATCAAAAAGTTGATATCTGATGGAAACTACGGATGTGCAGAACAGTCCGTAGATTGATCTACAGACCGTAGTCCACCTCCGTAGTTTCACACTTGGTGAAATTTGCCAGGTGCCTCCATATACGGACCTGATCTACGGTTTGTAGCTTGACTTACAGTCCGTAGACGGGGGTCTGTGCCAGGTCTCAGATATGTCTCATTTGGAACCCATTTTGAATCCAATTTCAATAATGTCCTAGTCTAATAATGCATTTCAACATTCAATCATGCTAGTTCATCATTCTAAGGGTTCCAATTACTCAATTTGATAATTTTTTCATACAAGATTTGGAACCCTAAGTCGAAACTTACATATAGATTAACATTTAGACAGGCTTAACTCACTATCAAGGCAACACAATCACAATCTATCGTCCCAAGGGTGTTAATACTTAAATTTTAGCATGCAATTACGTACACTTAATTAACCAAGGTCAAGACCCGACTCCCGAAGTTCTATATTCAATCTATGAACCGAAATTCATAATGAGGGGAAAGTCTGTTACCTTACAAGCAATGAGGAGTGGTGTGATTGTGTGATAACACTAAGCTTACAATGCCACAACTAACCGCCTAGTTGCACAGAGCCCGGACACCGAAATTTTGAAACCAATAAGGGATTTGGGAATATGGGGGATGATTTTGAGAAATGGTTGGGGGTGATTAATGGGGAGATTAGGAAGTGATGTTGGGGTGAATTAGGAAATTTGTGAGTTGTAGGGACGTTTAGGGAATTGTGGGAAATGTTTTAAAAATTGGGGATTTTAAATAGGGAGTCCGGGTCGGGTCAGGCATCATTAGGGTTTTGGACCCACGAGCCCCCATCCACGGTCCATAGATGGGGACCGTAGATCACTCTTACACTTGGAAAAATTTAGGAACTTACCTGGGATCTACGGTTGACATTGACGGTCCGCAAGTTAACTTATAGGCCGTCGATGGGGTCCGTATAGCTCTGCTCCAGACTTGTTTCTGCAGATTTTGCTTCTCGGCCCTGCACATGTAGCAACCATTAGGCCATTATTTTTACATTTTCTGGACACTTTTTAGACACAGACCCTATGATAGTTCTAGCCAACACTAGTACAAAACTAAAACACCTATCTAAATTAACACAGAGAATCAACTAAACAAAGAAAACTACTAGATGGAAAAAAAAACCTATCGTTGGTTAGATTGTACATCTTGGGTTGCCTCCCAATCAGCGCTTGATTTAACGTCGCGGCACGACGCATGCCTCTTGATTACTCAGACTTCATCAAGATGATAGGCCTCAATAACTTCTTGCACACTTTTTGTGTTTCCCAGATAGATCTTGATCCTTTGCCCGTTAACCATGAACCTTGTTCCTTCACTGTTCTCAAGCTCAGCCGCTCCATTGAGGAGCACTTTTGTGAGCAAACATGTCCCGGTCCATTTGGATTTGAGTTTGCCCGGAAACAAGCGCAACCTAGAGTTGAATAGGAGCACAAGATCACCCACAACAAATTCTCTCTTTTCAATTCTTTGATCATGATACCTCTTCATCTTCTCGTTGTACAAGGTTGAACTTTCATAAGCTTTTAGGCGAAATTCATTAAGCATATTCAAGTCATTCATTCTTTGATTAGATGCGGCGTCCCAATCCAAATTTAGCTTCTTCATCGCCCACAAAGCTTTATGCTCTAGCTCTACTGGTAAATGGCAAGACTTCCCATATACAAGTTGGTAAGACGACATACCTATGGGAGTCTTGTATGCAATATGATAGGCCCATAAAGCATCATCAAGCTTCCTTGACCAATCCATTCTATTAGCATTCACAGTCTGCGCCAAAATTTGTTTGATCTCTCTGTTGGACACTTCGAATTTCCCACTAGTCTGCGGATGGTAAGGAGTGGCTACATTGTGGCGGACACCATATTTCTCAAGTAGCGCCTTGAACAACTTATTACAAAAGTGGGAACCTCCATCACTGATAATCGCCCTCGGTGTACCAAATTTGGAGAAGATATTCTTTATCAAAAATACGGTGACACTTTTACCTTCATTGTTGGGGAGCGCAACTGCTTCCACCCACTTCAATACATAATCTACCTCAACAAGAATACACTTCATCCCATGTGAACTCACAAATGGACCCATAAAATCAATGCCCTATACATCAAATAACTCTATCACCAATATAAGAATCATAGGAAGCTCTTGCCTCTTTGAAATCCCTCATTCTCTTTGGCAACGATCACAAGACTTGGCGAAATCATGAGCATCTTAGTGGATGGTAGGCCAGTAGTACCCACATCGCAAAATCTTATGCGCAGTCCGAATACCACTATGATTCCCACCAAAAGGTGATGAATGGCATGCTTCAAGTACACTCAACATCTCAACCTCGGGCACACAACGATGAATAATCCCATCAACACAACTACGATACAAGTAAGGCTCATCCCAAAAGAATTTCTTCACATCATGCATCAACTTTTCCTTTGGTGAAAAGACAAGTCCGGGGGCACCAAATCTCTTGCCAAATAATTAGCAAAGTCTGCGAACCAAGGAATCAGATCATGAGAAGCAGTCAATACCTGTTCATCTGAAAAAACATCATTAATTTCAGCCCTTTCACCAAGCTTTAGCATAGCCTCTTCCTCTAATCTGGACAAGTGATCGGCAACTTGATTTTCGATCCCTTTTCTATCTTTTACCACAAAATCAAACTCTTGCAGCAACAATACCCATCTAATCAACCTCGGTTTTGCATCCTTCTTCGCCATCAAATACCTCAATGCAGAATAGTCAGTATGCACTATGACCTTAGTACCAAGCAGGTAGGATCGAAATTTTTTGAATGCGAAAACCACCGCAAGAAGCTCTTGTTCAGTTACCGTATAGTTCTTTTAGGCCACATTTAGAGCTTTGCTAGGATAGTAAATAGGATGGAGAATTTTCTCTCGCCTCTGTCCCAATACCACACCAAGCGCCACTCCACTCGCATCACACATTACGTCAAACGGTTGTCCCCAATCCAGTGAAATAATGATAGGTGCAGTAACTAACTTCTCCTTCAACTCTCCAAATGCTCTTAGACAAGCATCATCAAAATAGAACTTACACTCCTTCTCGAACAGTTTGCACAAAAGATGTGCAATTTTTGAGAAATCTTTGATGAACCTCCTATAAAAACCTGCATGCCCAAGAAAACTCCTAACACCTTTTATAGAGAAAGGTGGAGGATGTTTTTCTATTACCTCAACTTTCGCTTTATCTACCTCAATGCCCTTCTCAGAAATCCGATGACCTAGAACTATCCCTTGTTTCACCATAAAGGGGCACTTCTCCCAATTTAGCACCAGATTGCAATCTTCACACCTTTTAAGCACCTCAGCCAAATGATTCAGACATCGATCAAAAGAGTCACCTACCACAGAGAAATCATCCATAAATACCTCAATAGTGCCCTCCACCATATCAGAGAATATCGGCATCATACAACGCTGAAAGGTCGCTGGAGCATTGCATAACCCAAATGGCATCCGTTTGAAAGCGAAAGTCCCATAAGGGAAAGTGAAAGTGGTCTTCTCTTGGTCCTCCAGAGCTATAGAAATATGATTGTAGCCCGAATAACCATCAAGAAAACAATACCAGCCCTTACCAGCAAGTCTATCCAACATCTGATCCATGAATGACATAGGGAAATGGTCCTTTTCTGTCCAAGCATTTAACTTCCGGTAGTTCATGCAGTCGCTCCATCTATTCACGGGCTGCATCGGAACAAGCTCGTTTCTCTTATTAGGAACCACAGTAGTTCCACCTTTCTTGGGCACATATTGAACAAGACACACCCAACTACTATCTGCAATGGGATAGATAACTCCAGCATCCAACCACTTGATGATCTCCTTTTTAACTACCTCTTGCATAGGCAGATTTAATCTTCTTTGGTGCTCAATACTAGGTTTGTGATCTGACATGAGTTGGATTTTATGAGAACAAATACCGGGAGGGATCCCAATAATGTCCACAATTGTCCACCCAATAGCTCACTTGAATCTCTTTAACACAGAAACCAAACACTCTACTTGTCGCCCATTCAAATTTTCCGCAATGATTACCGGTAAAGTATCATCCTTTCCCAAGAATACGTACCTCAAATGCGGTGGTAGAGCCTTAAGCTCTAATTTCTGTGCCTCAATAGATGGTCTTGCGGGTGGGGACTCATGATTCTTCATGTCTAACTCATATTTCTTTGGTTTTGACCGATATTCGCACCTATTGAGTGTAGTTACCAACTCATCGTACTCTTCAATACCATCACTATCGAAATTCATCATAATTGCTGCTAGTGCCTCAACATCTAGCCTCTCTTCAATTTGCACTTCTGTTCCACTCTCAACTCTGTAAGTTATAGCATATACCGTTTGGAGTTCACCACTCTACTTCATGGACTTACAAATATTGAAAGTTGCTTCTTCATTGTTCAGTCTGAACTTCATCTGCCCCTTCTCCATATCAACCAACACACTCCCTGTGGCAAGGAATGGTCTCCCAAGGATGATGGGAACCTCAAAATCAACTTTACAGTCAAGAATCACAAAATCCACCAAAAAGATGAATGACTCCACTTTAACGACCACATCATGGAGTACATCAATAGGCCTTTTTACGGTTCGATCGACCATAAGTAACCGCATCGTAGTAGGCTTTGGATCCCCTAGACCCAACTTTTTATAAATAGACAGTGTCATGAGGTTGATGCTAGCACCAAGATCACACAATGCCTTAGCAAAGTGTAACAACCCTATAGTACATGGAATCGTGAAAGCACCAGGATCTTCATTCTTCTGCACAAGAGACCTTGTAGCAATAGCGCTACAATGCTGCAATCTATCATCATCTTCAAAACTCACAGATCTTTTCTTTGTCACCATATCTTTCATAAACTTTGCATACCCAGGCATTTGCTCCAAAGCTTCTAACAACGGAAGATTGATGGAAAGCTACTTCAACATAGTAATAAACCTGCGATATTTACCATATTCAGTCTTCTTCACTAACCTCTGTGGAAAAGGTGGTGGAGGTCTAGGTATGAGGACCACTTTCTGAGATATCTCCGCTTCTTTCTCTGTCGCATTCTCAGACTCTTCTCTAACCTCTACCACATCATATTGTTTTATAATCTTAACATCCACCACATACGACATAGATGGATCAATGGTTTGCTTACCCCCTCGAGTAGTAACTGCCATAGAATGACCATCATTCTTTGGATTCTAGATGGTGTTGCTAGGAAGAGTGCCAGGTTGACGTGGGTTCACTGTAGTAGACAACTGAGTCATCTGCTGCTCTAGATGCTTTATTGATACTGCATGGGCATCAACCTTTTGACCAATACCAGACAAGTCATTTCTCATCTTCTTCACATTCTCATCAGTTGTATCAAACCTTCTCATCATCTTCTGCATCATATCTTCAATACGTGCCATATTGCCTCCAGTTTCCCTAGTACCAGATTCTCGATTTTGAGGGGGAACATAAGGTCCAACCCGATCGTTTCTGTTGCCATAGTTGTTGTCGCGATTGAAGTTCCCATCCCGGACATATTGACCCTCTCGGTTGTAATTTCCATAGTTCCGACCTTGGTTTCCTTGACATTAGCGCCAATTGTCCATATTGGATCCTTGGGCATTTGGTCAGAAACCCTTCGTCTGATCATTCACCGCATAAACATCCTCTTCATAGTAACACTCTTCAGCTGGTGGTGGAGTTCTAGTCAAGTAGTTCACAACACTTACCTTTTCTGCACCTCCACTCACATGCTTCAATACCAACCCCAACTCGGTCCTCATCTGAGCCATTTCCTTACGAATCTCATCCACAAATTGGTTGTTTGTAGCATGAACGACAAATGTGTTTCTCTAGTATCCGACCTCCTAGTGTTCCATGCTTTATTGATGCGAGAGATCTTCTCCAATTTTTCTGCGATCTGTGCGTATGTGCACTCACCATATGAACCTCCAACAATAGTCTCAAGTACTTCTTTATTGTTGTCATCCTGACCTCGATAGAAATATTCCCTCAGCGACTCATCATTAATACGGTGATTTGGAACACCTCTTATGAACGCACTGAATCTGTCCGAAGAGCTACTCACAGACTCTTCAGGTAATGCCACAAAATTGTTAACCTTATCTTTATGATTGAACTTCTTGGACACTGGATAATATCTTGCTAAGAACACAACCTTCAGTTGGTCCCATGTATAGATTGAGTTATAAGGAAGCTCAGTGAACCATACAACAACATCGCCTATCAGTGATAGAGGGAGCACTCGCAATCCGATGACATCCATATCCAAGTCTGGTCGACCTACACAGCTCTTGCAAACCAACCTTAGCTTGGCTATGTGAGCATGTGGATCCTTCGATGGCAACCCCGAGAACAATCCCCTCACTGTAAGCATCTGCATCAAGCTACTGGTCACTACAAATGTGTGCCCTGGAGGCAAAGGGGGTAGGACAAGAGGTCCATCAGAGTCAGTAATATTGACATTGCCCCTATAGTTGTCATGCAGTCGTGGGCCTGGTGGACCCTGCACCCTCAATGCATCTCTCAATTGATTTTCAGCTGGAACCTGGTTGTCCCCACCAACTACCCTCGGATGTTGCAACTCAACTTCATCACCTGGATTGTCTCCGATAGGATTAACTGGAACTCCTTGATTGTTCATTCTTCGCAAAGTTCGGTTCAACTCTGGATCGTAAGGAGTAAGTGGTTCACCTTGGCTCCGTGTACTTGGCATATATTAGAGGCAGAATCTGAGAGAGACAAAAAGAAAAAGAAAAAGTAAAATTAGGAAATATTTGACTAAAGTTCAATAATGCAATTAAAATTAATCTAAAAGCCAAATTTCCCAGGCAGTGGCGCCAAATTTTGATACGCTCAAATTACACCTACCTAAAGAAGCATAAGCGATCGTTATCAAGTACAGAACCCAACTTGTAGGTTGGGGTCGATGCCACGAGGAAAATGGTCTAGACTTGACTTTAACCAACAATTATATTCGTTTAGTCAAATTACTTCCAGAAACAAATTACTTCCAGAAACAATTATATTTGTTTAGTCAATTGACACTAGACTATTAGATAGTATCACACTAAATCTATGTTGATAATTCTTTTCTTGTTGAATACCTCCTTGGTTCGGCAAGTAGCAACAAGGTGAGTTTTAACGTTGCACACTGTTAAAAAGACTTTTAAACGAAAGAATTATCAATGTTTGCAAAACACTATTCAAGAACTGCTTATTTACTATTCATACTTTGTTGATCGCTCATGGTTCCCACAACCCTAGTTGTGGAGTTTAGTTACCCATAATCATATGAACACAATTCATTGTTTTAGATGAAAGAATTATGAACTTACGTAATTGAGAATAACAAACCCGGAATTTCAATACCAAAATCTTCAAAACCAACTTAGGAAATCAACAATTGCTAGAACAATACCTGGGTCACCCTCAGTAGTCCCCACATCATCCATCATAGCACCCTCAGTAGTGCTCTCGGTTACTCTAACCGCACCATCAGTTGTACTCACATCGTCCCTCAAAATAGGCGGGACCTCTACAACTGGGGCAGAACTTGATGCCCCCGCAACACTCTCACTCACCCTCTGCTGGCGCAACTCTTCATCTAAAATCGAAGCCTTCTTAGCCTTCTTCTCTCGCCTACACTGTCTCTTTTGAGCTTTTTCCTCCTCAGTGCGGATTGAACGGTGCCTCCTACCTTTGGTACGTGTAGACTTGGGCTCTTCCTCGGCGGTCCCACTGAATAAAACATCCATTACCGTATCATCAATCAATGCAGTAGGTGCTGCCTGTGGCTCAACTGCAGTAGTGGCAAGAATGGCATCGACATCGGCCCGTAGATTGTGTAACTCTGCCTGGAAATAGGACGTATCAGTAGTAGGAGCTGACCTCTCGAGAACTCGCAGGTCGGAGGCATCGAGCCGCTTATGAACTGCTTGAACCTTTTGGTCCATTTTTGCCTCCATCCTCTTTTCTACTCTCGGACTCAACAATCAACTTCCACATCCAGGGCTTAATATGGTGCAACAAAGTGGTCATTTGGCCCTCTAATTTCTACACATTACATCGATGTTTGGCTTAGTTATTACTTCGCACCAATCGACACTAGATTATTAGATAGTATCACACTTAATCTATGTTGATAATTCTTTTCTTGTTGATTACCTACTTGGTCTGGCAAGTAGCAACAAGGCGAGTTCTAACGTTGCGGACCGTTAAAAGACTTTTAAACGAAAGAATTATCAATGCATGCAAAACACTATTCAAGAACTGCTTATTTACTATTCATACCTTGTTAATCGCTCATGGTTCCCACAACCCTAGTTGTGGAGTTTAGTTACCCATAATCATATGAACACAATTCATTGTTATAGGTGAAAGAATTATGAACTTACGTAATTGAGAATAACAAACCCAAAATTTCAATACCAAAATCTTCAAAACCAACTTAGGAAATCAACAATTGCTAGATTTGCAATTTTTTTTTCCAAAGTCACAAAGTAGACTAAAGTAATAAACTCTAACCCCCTAAAACAAGGTTTACATACCCTATTTATAGAAAAATATGTCCTAACTAAAAAGGGAATGAAATAAGGAAATAAAGTTTTCAGGACGCGTCTTCAATCTACGACACTGACTTACGGTCCATAAGTCTATCTACGGTCCGTAGGTCCTTTCCGTGGCTTAGGACTTGGGCAATTTTTCAATCTTCAAAATCTTCCAAACTTCTGTCACATATGACGGTTCAACAGTACGGATCGTAAGTCAATCTACGGTCCGTAATTCCTCTCCGTAGCTCCATACTTAGACTTTTCAGCATTAGATGCTGGAACCAAATATCTGTCACATTTTACGGAGCAACAGTATGGTCCGTAGATCAATCTACGGTCTGTAAGTTGCAACCGTGGTTCCTCACTTAGTCAAGAATTCCATGATCTTCAGCCATGCCTTGCCAGCCCATCAACGTCCATCATCTACGAGGTGTAACTGGACCTACGGTCTGTAGGTTGCCTCCGTAGATGCCCTTTTCAACACTCTTTCATCTGTGTCTTCAAATCTTCGCTTCTGAACTGAAAACATAAGAAAAACCCATAAGAACTAATACAAAATGGCCCTAGACACACACAACTCTCAAGTGAAATGTATTAACAATATCGAAAACTCACAGTATATCAATATACTTTTGAAGAAATGAACTTCAACTCTTTACTCTTTACTCTTTGCTTAACTCAAAACTTAAGTCTTAAAACAAAGTTAAAACGTTTGTAAAAGACTTCTTTAAATATTGTTCATGCCGAATGATGGACGTGAACGACTCAATGCAAGGTTTTCAATAACCATAGATAGAACTCAATACTTGGAACTCAAGAACTTCAATAATACTACTCACTTCAAGAATGCTCAACTCAGAGGGTTCATGTGGAATTATGAGCATGAACTACTCAACTCAATGAATTAAAGATACTTCTCATCTCAAGACTGTTCGACTTATAATGTTCATGCGGAATTATGGGCTTTAACAACTCAACTCATGGACTTCATGGGTAATAGGTAATAGTCCCATGATTAGGATTATAATCTCGGAAGGATTAGGAACTCGATACTGAAGACTTAGAACTTGAAAATACTACTTCTCTCAATGATACTCAATTTATGAAATTCATGCGGAAGTTATGGGCATGAACGACTCGACTCAAGGTGGGTCAAATTATCAATAAGAAACTTATGTATACGACTCTTCTCATTCTCTTACTTACTTCCTCTAAACTTAACTCAAATCGATGATGGATCTCAAAGGATTAACAATTGAACTCAAAGAATTTCTTGAACTCTACTCTTAACTCTCTCTTGAATGTGAATTATGAATTCAAGAGTTGTGGTTCATGGTAGGAAGGATATCGTGATGATAAAGTGGACAAATGAATACATTCTCCTCATTCTTATACTCACTTGCTCGAGTTTTGAAACAAGTTATTTAAATTTGTAGAAGGTTCTTCCAAGAAAACTCAAAGGGACTATCTCAAATGTTTGGAAGAACTCTTAAGGCTTAACTTTGAACTCTACCTTGAATTTGGATTCATGGATTCAAGGTTATGATTCATGTTCATAGATGATTTCTAGATGTTTAGAAGTCATTTAGAGTAGTTAGAATCAATGGAAAGTGTTAGGACACTTTAGAATAACTTAAATAGGCTAAACAATGAAAAATTGGTGAAAAATGCCGATCCGGGCGCGTCCTTAGCCCGCCGCGCCAGGCCCCAATATACTGGGGCTCGTTTCTGGCGCGTCACCCCAGTCTTCCTGGCGCAACGGGGGCGCGGTGCACCAGCATTTCCCCAGGCAAAACTGACGTACTTTTCCTCTCGTTTTCTGACCTTAAATCGCTTTTAATCGATTTCCTTTCTCAAGTTTTCCTTAGATTCAATTACCCAATCTAAGTACACACTAATCCACTCAAAACAACACTCAAAACAATCACTCTCATCTCAAGAAATCATCAAAACCCTAACAAAACAAGATTTAGAATGAACTTCAAGAACACCTATCAAGAACTTAAATCCTTCAATTTTTTGAGAATGAAACTTCGCTGAAAATAATATGTTTGGCGTGTGGGTGAACAAACCCAATACTATGGAAGCTTACATACCTCTTAGGGATCAAACCCATGGCAACAATCCGCAACAACTCTCAAGAATTTTGACGAACACTTCGATCCTTTCTCTTTTCTCCTCTTTTCTCTTCTTCTTTTCTCTTCTTGAACTCTCAACTAAAATGTTAGGCGTAACTAGGATTATAAAACTGAACATAATCAGATTAGACCCCTAAAATATTACTCAAAACGAATTAAATCTGATTGGGTAAGGAAAAGACCAAAATACCCCTCTAAAATCCGGTTTTGACTTTCCTTATCTAGACAGCCCAACTTCGAATGGACATATCTCCCTCATACAAACTCGAAACTGAGAAAACTCGGTGGCGTTGGAAATATAATTTAAAGATCTTCCCTACGATATCTGGTAGCACACCTAACCCATCCTGATATAGGAGTTATAGTCGTTTGAAATCTACCTAAAACTCATACTTAGCTTAACTTTGCAAAATTTCAGGTTTTTGCTATTTCCAATTTAATTCTTTTTGGAAATCAAGGTGCTACATATAATGAACTTAACACTTAAGAAATTTTTAATTCCTTGGTAAAATCTCACTCATTACGAAGAACGGTTCGAGTCTTAGTTCAAAAATTTTCTGGGGTGTTACAATATCTCCCCCTTGGGATCATTTGTCCTCGAATGACGATTGGTATGGGTATAGAATGGGGTTACTCTTACTAAGGTCTGAGTCTAATGGTATGCTCTTACTATATTCAAGCTTAACCCAAATCCTTAGGTTCAGATTCTATACCTCTCTATAGGGAATCTCCTCCCAAGACTATTACTCTTTAACACCACATTCAAGCTTAGTATTCTAACAACTTCATGGACTCCTACTAACTAACTCCTTCAGAACCAACTAAGGGCTCTCATTTAACTATTTCTCATAGCAAAACCTAATATTCTTCCTCTTCATTAATAACCTTAGACAAAATTATCACACCATCATTATCACGATAGGATCATCAACCTCCTATTTCTAAAATCACTTCATTACTAAAAGGACCTCTAAAAGGGATATCCCCCAAACTCTTTGGAATCCATTACCATCCTAATCTCAAACACTTGACTAAATTTCTCATCTTGTCATCTCCCCCTTAGGTCTAAAGCTTACACTTGAAAGCTATGGACCTATTCCATCATCTCTAAACTGGTCTACAATCATCTTACTCTAATACTTGGTAATACTTATCTCATGGCTACTAAACTCTCCATAAACAGGTACTGAGACCTCTTTCAAAGATGTTTCTCTTAACCTCTTCCAATTACATACCCTCTCGGTACACCCCTTAACACTTTAGTTATTCTTGTGACTTAGCCACACTTCATTGCCCTTATCTGAAGGTTAGGATCTCTCACTTGTACCACTCATATCTATTCAGCTAACATCTCAATTCCTCACTTACTCTATGTCAAGTCTACCAGATCAAATATCAAGACTAACACCATCACCCTCATGTTCCCATTCTTTTGATCATGACACTCATCTCAAATTCAACCTTAATGTTTATTACTAAACCTGAATATCAATACGATTGCTCACCTACTATACTATACTTTATTACTTGATCAGTTCTATAACCTTCTGAACATCATGACCCTCTCAAACAAATCATAAGCCTAGATTAGATCTATCACTTCATAAATACCCCACTCTCTTATTCAACACATGAATTTAGTCTCCTCTAATACGATGGCACATCGACACGGACTCTATTTTGGTTAACAAATATATACTCTATCTCATCTTGACTAGAAACTCTTACTCTACCCATAAGGGAAAACTCCTCATCAATAACTTACTGGGTGTATGACTATAATAACATAGCTTGCCTCATCACTATCTCGCTTTCTAAGATTACTAAACCTCTACATACTTTCCTCTAACTCTGGGCTCTTTCACTACTACTGCTCATGATCTCGTAACTCATGTTACCTTTTGGGGTGGAAATATTACCCAAGCTCTAAACATACCTTTTCACAAGGATCTCAGCTGAAACAAGGCTTAAGGAAAAAAGTATAACTTGTTTTTAGCTCAAACGCACAATTCATATAATTATGGGTGTATTCCTCTGAAACTGAACACTTAACTCACTCATGGGCTTCTCTCAATCCCCTTTGGACTCTCGTGACTTTCTCAAAACTCTTGCTAAGAACAACTCATCAACAAAGAACTGACTCTGCTTTTCAACCACCTCTAGTATGATGGGTAGTCAAATGATTCTTAGAAACACACGAGTAAGAATAAAATCTATATGACATATCTCTATTTCACGATTAAGAGTATGAAAGAAGGGAAACTTTTCTTAAATGTCTGTAGTCCCTTATTTATAGAAGTGGGGTCCTCACAACCATAAATAAGATCCTATCGACACGGCTTCATAGATACCCTAGGACACTTGAACTCTGTGCTCTGATACCAAGTTTGTCACGACCCGAGCCTACACCCTGGACGTGGCCGACACTCGAGAACCATTGCTGGTTCTCAAGCGTACCGTCATCCTGGCTGACTTCAAGTGGAAGACTAATTCAAGCATACAAAGTTTAAAAACTGAATAAAATTTATAAAACTTAAATAGAAAGCTTTAACTCAAAAGAAAACTCCGAATAAAATAAATTATTCAACTCGCCATAAAATAGGCAACTTAAGTCTTTAAAACATTTAATAAAATAAATTATACAAACTTTTCAACTATACTAACTATCTATGAAGCCTCTAACTGATAAAGATGAAAGTTGGGACAAGACCCACGGCATCATACAATTGATATAACTAAAAGGTAAATGAAATCCTCCAGAAGCAAGGAGGCTCACTATATCTAACTCAAACTCTCTGATGTATCAATGAAGCTCCTGTTGATGATCCTGAATACTTGTGTCTGAATCATGAGAAGATGCAGGCCAAATGGCTCAGTACGTGGAATGTATGGGCATGTAAGGGGAATTCTTAAGCATAACATAAGCTTGAAAAGAATCTGAAAGAAACTGAAGAACTTACATGACTCAACTCAACATAACTGAACTCATTTCAATATAAAACAATTTAAAACATGTGCAATATAAAGGAAAGTTGTTTAAAAACATGAAGCCAACTCTGTGTGTATGCAAAGATACATATAACTCTGATATGTATGTAAAAATATAAATAATTTGATGTATATAAAAATACAAAATATTGCTCTGGGAGTTTCTCTAACAAACAACCATCAGATAAGAGCTATTGTGATGATACAGTGACCTTCCTCACACTGCCATCGCAGCCTATACCTTGCCACATGTATAGGACCTGAACTACTAAGTGGATCCACTAGTCTATGTGAAAATGATTCATCTAAAAAATATGACCCTTTTCTACCCATGATGGCTACATGGTTTATGGGGGTTGTGAGTTATCTGTACTCTCCCCCATATCGGTGCTCAATACTACTCCCAAAATATACTAGCTCTTTATGTTTTAAAAACATACTTCTTTCTGTGATTTGAGATTAGTGCTAGAAAAAAACTTAGCTCAAAAGCTATCTTGGAAATCTCAGTTTCCTCTCTTGCTTCATTTAGAAAGCGATTACTCTTTTCTGAAAACCAGCCCGAAGGCTCTTTGGAAATCTCAGTTTCCGTTCTTATTTAAATGTGAAAACATTTTAAATCTCTTTGGGAATACTTAGTCCCCATATACTTATGAAGAAATGAACTTCAACTCTTTACTCTTTACTCTTTATTCTTTGCTTAACTCAAAAATTATGTCTTAAAACAAAGTTAAAACGTTTGTAAAAGACTTTTTAAAATATTGTTCATGCCGAATTATGGACGTGAACGACTCAATGCAAGGTTTTCAATAACCATAGATAGAACTCAATACTTGGAACTCAAGAACTTCAATAGTACTACTCACTTCAAGAATGCTCAACTCAGAGGGTTCATGCGGAATTATGAGCATGAACTACTCAACTCAATGACTCAAAGATACTTCTCATCTCAAGACTGTTTGACTTATAATGTTCATGCGGAATTATGGGCGTGAAGAACTCAACTCATGGACTTCATGGGTAATAGGTAATAGTCCCATAATTAGGATTATAATGTCAGAAGGGTTAGGAACTCAATACAGAAGACTTATAACTTGAAAATACTACTACTCTCAATGATACTCAATTTATGAAATTCATGCGGAAGTTATAGGCATGAACGACTCGACTCAAGGGTCAAAATATCAATAAAGAACTCATGTATAGGACTCTTCTTATTCTCTTACTTACTTCCTCAAAACTTAACTCAAATCGATGATGGATCTCAAAGGATTAACAATTGAACTCAAAGAATTTCTTGAACTCTACTCTTAACTCTCTCTTGAATGTGAATTATGAAATCAAGAGTTGTGGTTCATGGTAGGAAGGATATCGTGATGATAAAGTGGACTCATGAATACATTCTCCTCATTCTCATACTCACTTGCTCGAGTCTTGAAACAAGTTATTTAAATTTGTAGAAGGTTCTTCAGAGAAACTCAAAGGGACTATCTCAAATGTTCAGAAGAACTCTCAAGGCTTAACTCTTAACTCTACCTTGAATTTGGATTTATCGATTCAAGGTTATGATTTATGTTCATGGATGATTTCTAGATGTTTAGAAGTCATTTAGAGTAGTTAGAATCAACGGAAAGTGTTAGGACACTTTAGAATAACTTAAATAGGCTAAACGATGAAAAAATGGTGAAAAACGCCGATCTGGGCGCGTCCCTAGCGCGTTGCGCCAGGCCCCAATTTACTGGGGCTCATTTCTGGCGCACTGTTGGCGTGTCGCCCCAGCCTTCCTGGACCAACGGGGTTGCGTCGCACCATCATTGCCCTAGGCAAAACTGATGAACTTTTCCTCTCATTTTCTAACCTTAAATCCCTTTTAATCGATTTCTTTTCTCAAGTTTTACTTAGATTCAATTACCCAACCTAAGTACACACTAATCCACTTAAAACAACACTCAAAACAATCACTTTCATCTCAAGAAATCATCAAAACCCCAACAAAACAAGATTTAGAATGAACTTCAAGAAGACCTATCAAGAACTTAAATCCTTCAACTTTTTGAGAATGAAACTTCGCTGAAAATAATGTTTGGCGTGTGGGTGAACAAACCCAACACTATGGAAGCTTACATACCTCTTAGGGATCAAACCCATGGCAACAATCCGCAACAACTCTCAAGAATTTCGACGAACGCTTCGATCCCTTATCTTTTCTCCTCTTTTCTCTTCTTGAACTCTCAACTAAAACCCTAGGCGTAACTAGGATTATAAAACTGAACCTAATCAGATTATACCCCTAAAATATTACTCAAAATGAATTAAATCTGATTGGGTAAGGAAAACACCAAAATACCCCTCTAAAGTCTGGTTTTGACTTTCCTTATCTAGATAGCCCAACTTTGAATGGACATATCTCCTTCATACGAACTCGACACTGAGAAATCTTGGTGGCGTTGGAAAGATAATTAAATGATCCTCCCTACGGTATCTGGTAGCACACCTAACTCATCATGATCTAGGAGTTATGGTCGTTTGAAGTCGACCCAAAACTCATACTTAGCTTAACTTTGCAAAAATTCAGATTTTTGCTATTTCCAATTTAATTCTTTTTGTAACTGAAGATGCTACATCTAATGACCTTAACACTTAAGAAATTTTTAATTCCTTGGTAAAATCTCACTGACTACGAAGAACGGTTCGAGTCTTAGTTCGAAAATTTTCTGGGGTTTTACACAGGGTTCCCAATTACTTTTCTAAGATAGACCTCAGATCAGGCCATCATCAGTTTAGAGCAGAGAGAGTGATATTCCAAAGACTGCATTCGGGACCCGATATGGTCATTATGAGTTCATAGTCATGTGTTTTGGTTTAACTAATGCTCCTGCAGCGTTCATAGATCTTATAATATCTAGATATGTTTGTTATCGTATTCATGGATGACATTCTGATTTATTCGAGGAATGAGAAGGATCATGCCAATCATCTCAGAGTAGTTCTCCAAACTCTAAAGGATTTGGAGTTATATGCCAAATTTTCTAAGTGTGAGTTTTGGCTTGAGTTAGTGGAGTTCTTAGGCCACATTGTTTTTGGTGATGGGATTCATGTTGACACTCAAAAGATGGAGGGAGTACAGAACTAGCCTAGACCCACATCTCCAACTGATATTAGGAGTTTCTTGGGATTGGATGGCTATTATAGGAGGTTTGTCGAGGGTTTTTCATGTATTTCATCCCCCTTGACTAAGCTGACTCAAAAGACAACAAAATTTCAATGGTCTGAATCTTGTGAGAAAAGTTCTTAGTAATTGAAAATGTGGTTGACTACTGCCCCAATATTGACCTTACTAGAATGTACGCAAGATTTTGTTATGTATTGTGATGCGTCCAGAGTTGGACTGGGTTATGTATTAATGCAGAATGGAAAAGTTATAGCTTATGCCTCCGGACATCTTAAGATTCACGAAAGGAATTACCAAACCCATGATCTAGAGTTGGCTGATGTAGTGTTTTCTTTGAAAATATGGTGTCACTATCTCTATGGTGTTCATGTTGATGTGTTCACCGATCACAAGAGTCTTCAGTATGTCTTCAGTCAGAAAGAACTTAATCTTAGACAGAGAAGGTGGTTGGAGTTACTCAAGGATTATGACATGAGTATTCTCTAACACCCAGGTAAGGCTAATGTTGTTGCTGATGCTTTGAGCAGATTATCTATGGGCAGTACTTCCCATGTTGAGGAAGGCAAGAAAGAGTTAGCAAAAGTTGTGCACAGACTTGCACGATTGGGAGTCCCATTAATGGATTCCAATGAAGGTGTAGTGGTGGTGATGAATGGGGATGAATCATCACTAGTGTCCGAAGTGAAAGAGAAACAAGACCAAGACCCTGTTTTACTTGAATTGAAGGTAAATGTTCATAAGCAGAAATTCAAGGCTTTTGAACAAGCGAGAGATGGTGTGTACCCAAGGTGGATGAACTTCAACAGAGGATCATGGAGGAAGCTCATAGCTCCAAATACTCTATCCATCTGGGTTCCACAAAAATGTAACGTGACATGAGAGAAGTCTATTGGTGGAGTAGTATGAAGAGGTATTGTAATGAACGGTTTTCGTCGTTATAGAAAAGCCAGCGGGGAAAAATTTTGGGCCGGAAAACTTTTTCGTAGTAACTTGGGATTTCCCAACCTAGTCCAGATTTGGATGAAATTGGAGTCAGTAAGGTCTAGGTAAATCTTGTAGCAATTGGATAATTTAATTATTATTTTAATTGCATGAGTAGATAGCTAAGACATTAAGAAACCCGTATGACTTTACGGAATTGAATTCGAGTGGGTAGAACTCCAGAAACTGATCTTAGCATGAACTGGTAGTTTCTGAGTGTCATTGGTTGAAGGTGTGTTCTGAAATTGGGGTATTGGACTTATTAATATTGCTCCCTATTTCCGTGCAAGCCGCTGAGGTAGGAAAACTGCCGCCAGGGTGAGGCTGCTGTAGTGTGGTGAGTGCCGCCATAGCGGGACATACGCGACTTAAAGTCAGAAATAAAACCCAAAAACATTTTATTCTACAATTTTCAAAATTGAGAGCTAAGGAATGAACCCATATGTTTTCTTGAAGGGTTTTCACCATTCTTGAGGCTAAAGGTAAGGTTTTAACTCCCCGAATCTATTTTTCAATCCGTAGAACATAATCTAATGGGTAATTATCGATGGGGGACGGTTTTTATCTAGAATTTATGGTGGAAACAACCCTAATTGGGATATTGGGATCATTGGTTTGATCTAGGGTTGATAGGACTATTGGTAATTTAGGTTATTAGTTATTGTTTATTGATTCCCGTATTATATTAATTGTTTGTAGACCAAGAACAAGCAGAACAAATCCTGAAAGGGAAGAATTAAATTTCTTAGGGGATTCAAGCTTGTTTCGAGGTAGGTAATGGTTGTGATTTCATACTGTGTGATGTATGTTTGTTCTTGCTTCATTATAATATATGTATGTATGCGACTGTTGCATTATTGATCACACTAATTGTAAATGAGGATAGATGCATGATGAATGCCATGAATCATGACTTGATTATATTATTTGAGAATATACTTGTGAGTGTGGCTTGTTGAATGGATTGAGTATTGCATTCCGACACACTAAGTTGGATCGGTTGCCACGTTTCGGCATAAATATGGGATCGGTTGCCACGTTCCAGCATAAACATTGGATCGGGTAACACGAATCGGTACACTAACAGTTTGGGTTTGAGTTCCATGAGAGGACCATTGACTTGGGATAGCAGTGTAATTGAGAATTATGAACTTGATCGTTATTCGTAAATGATATTGATATTGTATATGTTCGATGTATGCATGTTATTATTATGTTGTAATGACTTATATATGTTGGACTTAGTGGGATAGCCGTGTGATCCTACTAATATACTCTGGTTGTGTACTGATACTGCACTTGATCTTTCTTTGTTGAGTACAGGGCATCTTCAGGTGGCTATTGACAAACCTCGCTTAGAAGATCAGTGATCGTTCAAATTCAAGGGTGAGCTAGTTCTTTCGGGCTACCATGAGTTCTCTTTATGTTTAAGTCCACATTTCGGACTTAGACTTTCTAGTTAGTTATTAGTACATTAGTTTGGGGTTGTAACTCCTCTTGTTTAGACTTATGGATCTTGTTAGAGTTTTGGTATGTTGACTTTCATGTTCTAGGTGTTACTTCCGCATTTGTTTAGTTGTTAGACTTTTGGAGTTTATGGGAACTCCCTATTTTTTTTCTTAGCATTTAACTTACTTCCGTAACTTAAATGCCTTAGTATTTTGATTAAAGTTGGTTAGCTAATTAGTATTTATGGTTCTCCCACTGGAGGGTTAGTGTGGGTGCCGATCACGATGGTCTGGGTCATGACAAAGTTGGTATCAGAGCCTAGGTTCGTTGATCTCAATGTACCAAAACTAGTCTAGTAGAGTCTTGCGGAACGGTACAGAGATGTGTGTACTTTTCTTTGAGAGGCTATAGGACTTTAGGTAATCTCTCTATTTTCTCTTATCTCCTTTCGTGCTATAACTTGATTCCAATTGGTATCTGGCTATTCAAATTGGTATCTAACCTCCTTCACTCTTCTGTCCGCAGATGGTTAACACTAGATTCAACGGCATCAGGCCCGTAGCTCCCGTTAATGCTCCAGCCAAGGAATCTGCAGCTAGAGGTCGCGGTCGAGGCATAGGTAGAGGAATAGCAAGGGGTAGAGGCCTTGGAAGAGTAACACCTACTGGGGATGGAGCTCATGTTGAGAATGCTCCTAGAAATGAGAACCCTCATGCGCATCATGAAGATATAGAGGAGAATGTGGAGGTTGAGAATGAGGAGGATGTTGGATAAGAGGAATAGGTGCAGGCTGAAACTACAAGTATCCCTCCATTAGACCTAGTGTTAGCTCAACAAATTATGTCGTTCTTGAAAGGATTGGCAGGTCCTGGAGTGCTTTCCTCTGTTCAAGCAACTCAGGCTCCCGCCCATCCCCCTATTGATAGGACTGTCCCCAAGGTGGGTGGAAATGTAGGTAATGACGCTTTCTTCTGTCCTTTGTTGGGTCCTGTTATGACTGGTAATGAGCATGAAATGTTGACTAAGTTTTTGAAACTAAAGCCTCTTATATTTCTTGGTTCTGAGAGTGAGGATGCTTATGAGTTTATTTTAGATTGCTAAGAGAGGCTTCATAAGTTGGGAATTATCCATCAGCATGGAGTAGAGTTCGTGACCTTCCAACTTCAGGGTGAGGCTAATCAGTGGTGGAGAGCTTATGTGGAATACATATCTTCAACTTTACCCTCACTCTTTTGGACTCAGTTTCATACTCTGTTCTTAGAAAAGTATGTGCCCCGGACTTTGAGAGATCGTAAGAAAGATGAGTTCATGGCTTTGGAGCAAGGTGGTATGACTGTGGCTGCTTATGAGGCTAAGTTCCATGCTTTGTCTAGATATGCTACTCAATTGGTGACTACTGAGGAAGAGAGGATTCATTTGTTTGTTAGGGGACTGAATTCTGAGTTATAGGTATTGTCTGTTCATATGACCTCTGCAGGAAATTTTTTTAATGAAGTGACAAACATTGTGAAGAAAGTGGAGGGGATGAGGCGAGACAGTCAGGCTAAGGCATTGGCTAAGAAAGCAAAAAATTCAGGTAACTTTCAGGGATCTTACTCCAGAGGTTTAGAGAGGCCAACTCTTGCAGCCCGGCCAATTCAATCCGCTATGCCCGCTTCTAGAGGTAATAACTCTGGAACTCCACCTCAAAATTTGATTCAGGATATCCAGGGAGCTGTAGCTTCGGCGGGCAGCATGCCATCTTTTGATCGTACTTGCTACAATTGTGGAGAATTTGGGCATATGAAGAGAGATTGTCCCCGCTCGCGCATGCTGGATTTTGCGCAGCAGCAGTCTAGAGTAGTGGTACCCGCGGTAAATGGTATTAATGGTCGAGGGCGTCCACAAGGTGGGCGGGGAGGAAATTAATGAGGCCGCGGAGGTAGAGGAAATGGTAACACAGGAAGAGGTGAAGTGAAGCCAGGCAGGGAAGCCGTCCGTCACGATGATAGGGCTCAGTGTTACGCCTTTTCAGGAAAGACCGAGGCAGAGGCGTCTGACGCAATGATCACATGTACTATTCTTGTCTGTGACCGGATGGCTAATGTGTTATTTGATCAGGGTTCTACTTATTCTTATATGTCCGTGCGTTTTGCCTCAGCATTTGCTATGATTTGTGATATACTTGATGCCCTGATCCATGTTTCTACCCCAGTTGGAAAGTCTGTCATAGTCACCCACGTCTATCGTGCTTGTCCTATTTTGTTTATGGGTTTTAAGACTTGGGCTAATTTGGTGATTTTGGATATGACTGACTTTGATATAATCTTAGGCATGACTTGGTTGTCCCCATATTATGTCGTGCTTAATTGTAATACTAAGTTTGTAACTCTAGAAATTCCGGGAAGGGAAAAATTAGAGTGGGAAGGGGTGTACAAACCTAAGCAAGCTAAGATCATATCCTCCGTTCGGGCTAGAAAACTGGTAGGGCAGGGTTGTTTGGCTCATATTCGAGATGTTGAGGTTAAGTCTCCATCTATTGAGTTTATTCTTATGGTGACAAAATTTAAAGAAGTGTTTCCTACAGATTTACCTGGTATGCCTCCGAATAGAGATTTAGATTTCTGCATTGATCTAGAACCTGGTACTCGTCCCATTTACATCCCTCCCTACCGCATGGCTCCGGCAGAATTAAGAGAGCTCAAGGCTCAAATCCAAGAACTTCTTGATAAGGGATTCATTCGTCCTAGTGCTTCCCCATGGGGTGCTCCAGTTTTGTTTGTTAAGAAAAAAGATGGTAGTATGAGGATGTGTATAGATTATCGGCAATAAAATAGGGTCACCATTCGAAACAAGTACCCATTGCCTCACATAGATGATCTTTTTGACCAATTGGTAGGTGCATCAATTTTCTCTAAGATTGATCTAAGGTCTGGCTACCATCAGTTAAAGATTAAACCTGAGGATGTGCCCAAGACGATGTTTAGAACCCACTATGGGAACTATGAGTTTCTAGTTATGTCTTTTGGTTTGACTAATGCGCCTGCAGCTTTCATGAGTCTAATGAACGGTGTGTTCAAGCCATTTCTTGATTCGTTCGTTATAGTCTTTATTGATGACATTTTGGTCTATTCGAAAAGTGAGGAAGAGCATGCCGACCATTTTTGTATTGTTCTTGGTGTTCTAGGGAAACAAAAATTGTATGAAAAAATTTCTAAGTGTGAATTTTGGTTGATTTCGGTTGCATTTTTGGGGCATGTAGTTTCGAAAGACGGGGTAATGGTAGATCCTCAAAAGATCGAAGCGGTTAGGAATTGGGTTCGACCAAGTTCTGTGACTGAAATTAGGAGTTTGTGGGGCTCGCTAGCTACTATCGTCGATTTGTGAAGAACTTTTCTTCTATTGCCACTCACTTGACAAATTTGACCAAAAAGGAGATACCATTTGAATGGACTGAAAAATGTGAGGAGAGCTTCCAAAAGCTTAAGTCTCTTTTGACCACTGCACCTATTCTAGCATTACCAGTTGAAGGTAAAGATTTTATTGTTTATTGTGATGCTTCACATTTTGCTTTGGGTGCTGTGTTAATGCAGGATATAAATGTTATAGCTTATGCATCGCGTCAATTGAAGGTGCATGAGAGGAATTACCCAACACATGATTCGGAGTTGGCAGCGGTATTGTTCGCTCTTAAGATCTGGCGGCATTACCTTTATGGTGTTAAGTGTGATGTGTTTACTGATCATCGTCGTTTGCAGCATATGTTCACTCAAAAGGATCTGAATTTGAGACAGTGGAGGTAGATAGAATTACTTAAGGATTATGATGTGACCATTCAATACCATCCGGGTAAGGCTAATGTTTTGGCAGACGCTTTGAGTCGAAGGGCGGTGAGTATGGGTAGTCTAGCTTGCTTGAGTGTAACCAAGCGACCTTTGGCTAAGGAAATTCAGACCTTGGAGTCTAAATTCATGAAGTTGGGCATCTAAAAAAAAGATGGGGTGTTAGCTAGCATTGAAGTTAGGGCCACGTTCATTGAGGAGATCAAGGCCAAACAATTTGAGGATGAAAATTAGAATGAACTCAAGAAGAATGATGCAATTGGTAAGGCACAAGAGACCACTCTTGATGCAGAAGATGTGCTCAATTTTAAAGGAAGTATTTATGTTCCTTGAGTTGATGACCTGATTCAGAAATTGTTGACGGAATCCCATGGTTCGCGATATTCCATTCACCCAGGTGTGACCAAGATGTATCGAGATTTGAAGCAAATTTATTGGTGGCCGGGCATGAAGAAGGATATAACGGAGTTTGTGGCTAAGTGTCAAAATTGCCAAAAAGTGAAGTATGAACATCAAAGGCCTACAAGTTTGCTTCAGAGAATGCCAATTCTGGAATGGAAGTGGGAAATGATAGCCATGGATTTCGTGGTTGGTCTTCCCAAGACTTTAGGGAAGTTTGATTCTATTTGGGTAGTGGTTGACAGATTAACTAAGTCAGCCCATTTTATTTCGGTAAGAATAGATTATAATACTGAACAATTGGCTAAGGTGTATGTGAAAGAGATAGTGAGGTTGCATGGGGTGCCCCTCTCTATCATCTCAGACCGGGGTACGTAGTTTACCTCCAAGTTTTGGAGGAAGATTCATGATGAATTGGGCACACAACTCACTTTTAGTACATCCTTCCATCCACAGATGGATGGGCAGTTAGAGAGGACTATTCAAGTGTTCGAAAACATGTTGAGGGCATGTGTGATTGATTTTGGAGGGCATTGGGATAAGTTCCTACCTTTGTGTGAGTTCTCCTATAATAATAGTTATCACTCCAGGATTGATATGACACCATTTGAGGCACTTTATGGGAGGGGATGTAGATCACCCATAGGATGGTTTGAGGCTGGAGATGTGAAACCTTTGGGGTTGATTTAGTGAAGGATGCTCAAGATAAAGTGAGGAGCATCCAAGCTAAGCTTTTAGTAGCCCAGAGTAGACAGAAAAAGTATGCAGATCATAAGGTAAGAGACATGACATTTTAGACTGGTGAGAATGTTCTTCTTAAGGTATCATCCATGAAAGGGGTGATGAGATTCGACAAGAAGGGCAAGCTAAGTCTGCAACACATTAGGCCCTTTGAGGTTCTTGAATGCGTAGGGCTAGTGGCTTATAGACTGGCCTTACCTCCTAACCTATCGGGATTTCATTCGGTATTTCATGTGTCCATGTTGAAGAGATATCACAGTGACGAGGATTACATCATCAAATGGGAATCAATTGTGTTAGACAAGGACCTCCAATATGACGAGGAACAGATTGCATTTCTTGATCGAGATGTGCGTAAGCTGAGGACCAAAGAGATTAACTTCGTGAAAGTTGAATGGAAGCATCGTCCAGTTGAAGAAGCTACATCGAAAATCGAGAAGGACGTGGGAAACAAGTATCCCCAGTTGTTCGTCGATTCAGATACTACTCCATCCTTTCCTTAGCCTATTTTTCCTAAGTTTGTCACTCGAGGACGAGTGAAAGGTAAATTGGTATCTATTGTAATGAATGGTTTCCGTCGTTATAGAAAAGTCAACGGGGAAAATTTTTGGGCCGGAAAACTTTTTTGTAGTAACTTGGGATTTCCCAACCTAGTCCAGATTTGGACGAAATTGGAGTCAGAAAGACCTAGGGAAATCTAGTAGCAATTGGGTGATTTAATTATGATTTTAATTACATGAGTAGATAGATAAGGCGTTAAGGAACCCGTACGACTTTACATAATTGAATTCGGGTGAGTAGAAATACCGAAACTGATCTTAGCGTTAATGGGTAGTTTCTGAGTGTCGTTGGTTGAAGGTGTGTTGTGAAATAGGGATATTGAAATTATTAAATTGCTCATTGTTTCCGTGCAGGCTGCTGAGGCGGGATTTCTGCCACCGGGGGGGGGGGCGCTATAGCGGGGTGAGTGCCGCCATAGCATGACAGACGCGACTTAAAGTTAGAAATAAACCCCAAAAACATTTTATTCTGCAATTTTTTGAACTTGAGAGCTAAGGAACAAACTCAGGTGTTTTCTTGACGGGTTTTCACCATTCTTGAGGCTAAAGGTAAGGTTTTAACTCCCCGAATCCATTTTTCGATCCATAGAACGTAATCTAATGGGTAATAATCGATGGGTAAGGGTTTTAATCTGGAATTTATGGTGGAAACAACCCTAATTGGGATATTGGGATCATGAGTTTGATCTAGGGTTGATAGGATTGTTGGTAATTCGGGTAATTAGTTATTGTTTATTGATTCTCGTATTATATTAATTGTTTGTAGACCAAGAACAAGTAGAACGAATCCGAAAAGGGAAGAATCAAGTTTCTTAAGGGATTCAAGCTTGTTTCGAGGTAGGTAATAGTTGTGATTTCATGTTGTGTGATGTATGTTTGTTCTTGCTTCATTATAATACATGTATGTATGCGAATGTTGCATTATTGATCACACTAATGGTAAATGAGGATAAATGAATGATGAATGCCATGAATCATGACTTGATTGTATGATTTGAGAATATACTTGTGATTGTGATTGTGGCTTGTTGAATGGATTAAGTGTTGAGTTCTGACAAACTAACTTGGATTGGTTGCCACGTTACAGCATAAATATAGCATCGGTTGCCACGTTACAACATAAACATTGGACCGGGTACCACGAACCGATACACTAACAATTTGGGTTTGGGTTCCATGAGAGGACCATGGACTTGACATAACTGTGTAATTGAGAATTATGAACTTGATCGTTATTCGTAAATGATATTATATTGTAATGACCCTCTTGGTCATTTCTGTGTCTTGCATTCTGTGTGTCGTTTAGAGCATTCCTATAGCGACCCCAAGTCATTTACGACTTGCTGGGACTGACAGTTCGGTCACCTGGTCGTTCGTTTGGTCTTGGTGTGAGTTTTTGTGTTTTGGAGCTTATGAACCTTGAACGATCATTTTCGATCA